>JAAAKE020009673.1:0-10926 GCA_010014785.2 Anisolabis maritima
GTCCCGATCACATTTTGAAAAAAAAATCTGCAACTCTATAAATTTGTTTATAATTTTTTTATTCAATTTTTCTTATCCTAAATTTTATATACGCTTATTTCATTAAAAAAACAATTTTTTTAAGTAAATTTAGAAAATATAAAAAATATATTTTTAATCTAATTTAAATGAGAATGTATAAAATTAAATAAAAATTATCAAATAAAATAATTGATGGAGAGTTGTCAATTTTTTTTTTTTTAAAGAAATTGGTGCACTGAGACCTAGACGAGGTACAGATATATAGATCGTCTGGCCTTTCATCTCAGTTTTCTCCCACTTAAAATCTTAAAATTATGGTATTTTGCGTATATCTCTCTTATTTGTGGACGAATTCTTATGAAAAAACAGAATACTCTCTTTTATTCAATCAAAAATGTGTACAAAATTTTTGGTTAATGTTAACCCATTTTAAGAACACCTTTATTAGTGACCCCGACAATTTCAAATTTGAATTTTGCGCGTTCAATTTTTAATAATTTTTTACTTTTTTATTCGTTGTTTTTTTATTAAATAAAGATATTTAATGCTTGATACTGATTGAATTTAATGGGAAATTAAATAATCTAAATAAAATTTCCTGTTTAGGTTATAAAATAATTAGAATTAATGAATAATCGATTTTTATCATTAGTTTGACAGGTGAATTTATTCATTTTGGTTTTCATCAAATTATTAAAAAATTATGGAAGATATAAAAATAGTGATTAGTACTTCTTGATTAGTATAAAATCTTCCGTTGGTTAGAAGTATGATATGTCATATTGGTTTAAAAGTATGATATGTCATATATCATTTATCTACTAAGCTCTTTAATTTAGCATCTAATAATTTTATGAATATTATTAATAAATCAAAAACTATTCGAGATATCGAAATTTTAACTATGGATTCTTAATATACGTGAAATTTTGCATCAAAATGATATATCGTATATCTTAAAATAATTAAAATAGTCTTTTATGAAATATTTCTTTATAGGGATAATATATTTTTTTTAAATCCCAACAATTCCTTCCCTCAGGCCCCGCCCCTTTTCATTTTAACTTGATTTATCTATATCCATTGATTTAAATAAATATATCTGGATCATTGTATCGTAATTAAATATAGTACATACCGTTTAATGTCTATATGGCCTCAGATTCCAAAATGACAAAAAAAAAAAAAAATTTGATCTAATCTTGTTCCTATCTAATATTTTTTTACAAATTTTCAGGCTATTACAATTCTTATTCTATGACTCTATTATTTTTTTTTTTATTTTTAAGGATAATTTTCGCCCTGACCTGCCGGGGTGGGGTTGTCTGATATGTTTTTTCTATTTTTGATCTCATCCAATATTTTTATGCAAATTTACAAGTTTCCACAGTTTTTAATTTAATTAATTTATTTAAACACAATTTAAACTTCAGCTGTTAATTATAGCAATCTTATTGGCTCTCTCGATTTTTTAATATTTCTCCTCTCGTCCGCTTTTGCCATATTGCTTATATCTGCTGCTAATAGTCTGCTAAATTCCCTCTGATGCTTTAATTCTTTAATTTTCTTGAATCATAGGTTAAGGCAGCATACATTTTTAACATATGCATATGTGCAATATTAAAATTTTGTTTCGCCTGAAAGAATTTTTTTTATATAAAGAATTGTTATTCTTTAAAAAATTCACCAAAGCTCTAACGCAGCTTTCATGTAATATTTTTTTTTGTTTGGAATTTTTTTTAATAAATCAATTACTACTTTTATTGTTAAAATAATATTCAAAATTTTCCTCTTTTAGAAAAAATTTTTTTTTAGAAAATTTATAACAATATAAATATAATTTATTTTTATAAAATTTTTAATTCCTCACAAGTTCATCTCGATTAGGACTGAGCTAGACATTTTTATATAAATATCCTATTATTAAATTAAAATTAATAATCCTTAATATTAATTTTTATAGACTCATATTAGTGTCGGCTCATCGCTTCCGAGAAAATTGCATGTTTAATTGCGTGAAACATATAATTAGGATATGATAGGGTAAACGTTGGAAAGTAAACAATATTAATTACTAATATTTTGAATTGTATATTTTAGATTAAAAAAAAAGGAAATTCGGAAGAAAACAGACTTCAAGTGCTTTCGGCTTTCTGTTTTACCTATAAAGAGGAGAACCATTCCCGAAGATTGTCGAACTCTAAAGGAAATAGCTGAGCGTCCTCAATACATTTTTTTAAATTTTATAAAATAAGATTATGCTAATCTGAGGGATAAAATTTATTTTTAATATTGTGATTTTTTTGTTTTAGTTGCATAGGCTTCCTGAGGGTTGAACTCATCTCCAGCTTCTCCGAGGTTTATGATGTCCTGTCATTTGCACCAGACGTTCACCATCTAGAGAAAACAAGGTCCAAAATTTATTAGGTCTTCTGAAGATTGGGCCTCCTGAGTTGTTTAGTGTCATTGATATGTCAGTTCCGAAGCCACCACAACATAAAACTCAAATTCTTAAAAAAAAACCCGCTGATATAATTCGAATATTCATATATTACATAGAGTGAAAACGAATAACCATTTCAAAAGTTTCTGAAACTATTTATAAAAATAAGATAAATTGACTACCATGTAATAAACGATTTGGCCATCCCTCTCTTTTGGAAGAGTAATGTTTTCACTATTTTCCGGGATTTCATCAATATCACAAATCCCTAACAAAAAATGTAACTTTATTATTATAATAGTAGTATAGTTAGAATTTTTTATTTATTTTTTTTTTGGGAGAAACGCAATGAAAATTTTTTTTAGACTGATAGATTATTTTTTACATTTTTATTTGGAATTTTTTTTTACTAATTCCTTTGTTTGAATCTAAATTTGATTGTGATTTTTTGAAATTTTCATGATTCTGGAGTGGTGACCCCCTCCTGCGAGCCGATCCTGCTTGATTATGGTACCTGATTAATCGGACTCGGACTCTTCGTATCTGGAGAATTTGGAAAAACTTCGCAGAAAACGAAGAGTGAAGATACAAGATAATTTTTTATTTATTATAAATTGTAAATATATTTTGTTTTATTAAAATTTGTACAAATGTAGACCAAAGTCCAAAATCAGGCAAGGTCGGCATCATAAATAAATAAAATATTAAAATTATTTTAACTACTATTTTGTTGAATCCAATTTTGGTATACCGTATATAAAACAAATATTTTTTTTGTTATGATTTTATATATTTAAAAAAAATGTTATTGACAATAGACAAATATATTCAAAAGGACTCGTTGAATTAAAAAAACCGAGTCTTAATTGAGAGTTGAATAAATAAATATCTAATACAAAATAAAGATAAATTTTTTCCACTTCATTTTTCATTAGGGACGAAAAAGAATTGAATTTATTGATATTTTAATTGATAAGGATTCTCATTAAATAACTAATGAACATTTGACATGGCGCACTTCATGCAATCTTATCTAATGCAAGATGTCAAACCAATATCTCTGAAACGTTTTCAAATAAACATTAGTAGAACCCTCTTTCTAAAGTCACACTTCCCTTCATGTCGTCTTTGATTAGAATATTTTTTCAGAAAGTACATAGATTTAATAAATAATCAAAAATGATGTTGAAGGAGTTTTTTGTTAGTAGTCTAAGGCCATTGTTCGTTCCTGGGATTTTAACTCAGAATACACTTGATTTTGGCAACAAATAGCTGATCATATCAAAAAAAAATTGTGCAGATAAAGGAAATAGACTCAATAGGGGAAAAATAATAAAAAATTATTAGTATAAAAGATGCATCGCTTAATTGATAATATTTTTATATATTCTAATTTAATTATTATTATTATTATTAATGAAATTCAAAGAGATATAAAAAATAGTCGATTAAAAAACTTTCGGAAAATCCGGTTTTTTATATGAATTTACCTGGCCCAGCTAGTGGAACAGATGATGTTGACATCCTGTTGCCAACTTGAATAGAGAGAGATTGAATTTCGATTGTGTATGTGTATGTAAGAGTGAGTGTGTGCGTTGAGTAATTTCGATACTAAAGCCATTGTGCTCTAAAACTTCGTATAATATTTATGTAGGAGAAAATTTTCAATTTTATCTTGTACTTTTCAATATTCCGTAGAAAATGAAATAATATTAGGTTTGGAAGTGTTTATTAAATATAAGATATATATTTTTAATCTTGAACCAAATATCTCACCAGAGTAAAACGAGCCAAACTTGCCAACCATTTGCAAAGAAATAATAGTAAAGGAAGGATATATATATATATATTTTTTGTCTATAATTTAATTAATATTTTTTTAAAGTTTTTTCTGAATCTAAGGCCATTTAGACCCCGTCCTTATTTATTTATATTATTTGGGAGTCACTATAATACAAATAAATTTTCGTGGCTCGGAACTTGGTACCAGTGACATGTAATGTGAAGCGAGATTTCTACCTCTGCACCAAGGGAAAAGGCAATTTAATTAATAATAAATAATTGTAATTTATTTAATTAAATCCACATTTATTATTTTTTTATTTCAATTTTAAGTCATTTTCGGCTGCTGAGGGTATTTTGACTTTAAATATAGATATATTTGATTAGAAAAATTAATACTGATGGCTTCCGGTGGACGTTTTTCGGAGGCCCCCTATCCGAGGTTCAGCAGGACTTTGCCTTGCTTAATGGCACTGATCTCGGTGGCTGTTGCTCTTCTCTCCGTCAGAACATTCCTTATTTGATTAAAATTATTATTTGCCTTAAATACGAATTAGCAATTCTCCAAATACAACTTAAAATGATTTTTTAAAACACTTACAAAAATTTAGATACAAGTATTGTAAATCATTTTATTCGGAAATAGGTTAGAATATACTGTATTTGTGCACCTCAATTTTTAAATGATTTTAAATTTTATTTTTTACTCTGCATATTTCACACACAAATTGTTTTATTCCCAAACATACTAGAATAGGTATACAATTCAAAAAATGCGCACCATGATTTTTTAGGTATCAATCTGGCAAAAATACGGTAATAAATACGGCAAATTACGGTATATAATATATAAAATTTATACAATAAAAACCAAATAGTATCCAAGAAAAAATTTGCCACAATTGAATAAAAATTCTAATTTAGCTAGTCTGATTTTATTGATTGAAAAAAATAAATATACACATATAAAATGTTAAATAAGATTATTTGACTATCATATTTTGTTTTTTGTCTTTTTTTAAATTCAAAATTTTCATAAATATTTCTAAAATCTAAGAAAAATTCTCCTTTCTGAGTATTAGATCTTCACTTAAAATTCTCGATTCGAGCAACCCACAGAATGACGACTCTGTAAAAAGAAAAAAATATTAATATATATATATATATAAATATTGAATTTGAGGCTTGGAAGACGGAGATGAGACGTTAAAAGTTAAATCATTTGCTTTCTGTCAAAATCTTCCTTAACAACTTTATGATTTCATCATTATATTAAGTTTTCATAAATAGTTTAGGGTTATTGTCAAAATTGAAAATTATGATGGAATTTTTGCTAATATATTTATTTATATTTTTCAATATAGCATAAAAATTAAGAAAAAAAAAAAAAAAATATATATATATAAGCCACTATTGATTACTAAGATTAGGGTGTCCTACTTAACATAAACATATGACTTAAGGAATATTGAATGGAATTTATAAAGTATTGCGAAAAAAACCGGTGATGAAGTGGAAATGGTATCATCCCAATAAGATAAAAATATTTTCAATAAACAAAAATAATAATCTTTTTAGCTTAGTCTTCCTTATATTAACTACCACAGCTATTGTTAAACAGATAAGTAATTATAAAATAAATAACCATATATTTTCTAAAAAAAACTTTTGGAGTCATCTATAATACAAACTTGCACATTAGACAAACATTTATTCATTATTTATTTCTCTTAGGCCTTCTATCAATAAATCTTCTTGCATTTTCCATTAAACACTAGGGCCTATTTGAAAGTTTTTCACAGACCTTTTAAAATTTCATTAAAAAAGTTTGTTATTACCATGTTTCTTAAGAAATAGAAGTAGGGCTATAAAATAAGAGTGGAATAAACCCTTATTCTATTTTTACCTCAATGTTTCGGGGAGTAAAAATTGATAAAGTAATAAGGATTTGTTTTCGGCCTCAAATGATATCCATCTTTGTTTATGGAAACTTTAGTATTTCATCAAGTAAGTTCAGAGATATCCTCCCTTCGCCGTACTTAAAATATAACTTTCTTATTAATAGTAGGGTTAAGATTGATTGAATGAGTCCTAGAAATAGAAATAAAATTAGCTAGAAATAAATCGGGGAAAGTTAGAGAATGGGATTAAAATAACTTGGTTAAGATGTGGTTTTCGAGTTAACAATCGACGATCCAAAAATATGGCTCAATGTTAAAATTAAATGATGCTCCGCTGCTCTTTCCCTAAAACAAAATTTTTTAGGGGAATGTGTAATTTTTTATTTTTTTCTTATTTAATTTTTTGTCCAAATCAATCCTAACATGAAAAAATTTTGTAAGCTTTTTATTGCATATAAAGAAAAGCCAAAAATATATAAATATACTTAAAAATGATTATAAATCGCTAACTAGTATATTAATATCTAAGACTAAAACTGCTTCTACCCGCGGTCGCAAATATATAAGAAAGAAATTTAATTTCTTTATCATGGATATACCTTACTTTTCGTCATCTAGCGAGTCTGATTGGAAGCTCTAACAATTCTAGGGGCGAGCAGACCCCAGATGAGTAGTGGCGTTCTATCACAAATATTGAATATTAGAGTTGTTTTTAAAAAAAGTGGGTGGTTTTCAAAACAATGCCCCAAGTCAACGAATCGCAAAGGATAACTGATTGTTTTGACTGGGTATGTTCATTCACTTGGTATAATGGTAGCATATCCGGCGCGAAAATGGATGGTCGGTCCCTGGTTCAAGTCCGGGAGATACCAAACATGCACAACCAAAACAATAATCTCAATCATCATCAGTTATTTTAAACGATATATTGTCTTATATTCCCATGAGACATTGTTTTGGATGCCACCAGCTTTTTCAACTGCTTCTATATAGTCTATATATATGTTACGAGAAGATCATAAAATTATACATTTAACGGAATGTATTACTTTTAATATACATTTCAAGAACTATATATTCTCCTTAAAGATACTCTTGATAATTAGGTTCGGTTTGAATCAATTATATACAGTTCATGAAGTATCAAAATTTGTGCATTCCGAGAAGAATATCAATTCATGAATTCATGCACATTTTCCTCTATTAAACTCCTAAAATTAATTATTTTTATAATCTTTTCGAAAAAAATTGAAATGTGAAATATTTCTCATAAAGGCGCAAACTAGGATAGATCAGGTGCCATCGCATCTCATAGGAATGCAAAAATGCGCAATGGCCTCTTTGATAGATTACTGGTTAAGATTTTATTTGAAACAGGTAGTAAAATAACGCCCTATGAGAATGTAAAGTGGAACTTTCTGTTGATTTGTAAAATTCGGGTCGATTAGCACCGTAAGATTCAACAGGAAAATGTACTTTGTACCTTCTTCATTTTAAATCAGTTTCTCCTAGAAAATAAAATAAGTAGAAATTATAGAGGGTTAAGGATATTTTTTCCTGATAATTGTTGATTTCATAAATATATTGACCTAAGCTATATTAAAATTTATAAGTAATTAATATTTATATAAAGCTGATATTTTTTCTAATTAAAGAAAGAAAAGCGTTGAGAGGGCTGGAACTCCATTAGTTCTCTCCCTTCTATTTCCCTTTCATGGATTTTTATTCTTAAATAGAAATGAAGCGATTATAGCCCTCCGCTATATTCTGCTGAGCTCTGAGTTCGTCATTCCTTTCCGTAGGAATTTCTGTCTCCTGAGCCATACAATATTCTTTTTAAATTGATTAAACTTTCTCTCTCGCGCGCGCGTTTCTTAAGAAAGATTAATTATTCTATAAGTTAGATATTATTATATTGATGAAGTAACTTGATTTGACATTCAATTAATCTTAAGGAAATTGCTGAAGCTTATAAGTTTGGATCATTTTCGGCTTTCAAAATAATCGTGTAGTAATCTAATCAGTGTAGTTGTTGGAACTAGAAACAACAAAGCCCTTGGACTTGAGCTTATTAAGTTATAATGGCATTAGCCCTTTTGACCCGGATCGCAAGCCCACAGAGCTGATATTATTGACTTAATAATTATCTTGGTACTCGGGATTAGGTTACTGGTCAAAAGGAGCCGCCCTTTTGAGTCTGGAGCCAAGCTGGGGCAGCCAAAGGGGATTTGCAATTAACTCTCACTACCCTTTCGGATAACTCAAATTTCCTGAAAGAATTAATAATTTAATCTTTTAAGAATCTTTAAAGTTGTTCATATTTAGTTTGGAAAATACTGAGGATCGTGGCATTAGAAATCGTGGGGTAGAAAATAAAATATTTGAAATTTTCCAGTTTACAAAATTTATTTTTAACACAAAAAATGTTAAGTAAATAAATTAACAAAAAATTTAATCACCCTTCCAGGACTTTAAAAAGTATTTATTGAGTTGAGTTAGATTTGAAGATTGGAGATTGTAAGTTTCAAGAAAGATGATAGCAGGGAGGGTGTTCCAATCACGGGAGATCATCGAGATAAAGGAAGACTGGAAGTGATTAGTTCTTATTGTATTATTTTGATTCATTATACAGAATGCGCCAAATTCTTCCTCATTTCAAGGATCACTAATAGAATATTTCTAGTTATTCAAAATTTCATTTCATTATAAGAAAACCCATGTTAATATGCAGTTTTTTGTCGGTTTATGTAAACCCGATATTTCAAATACCTCTAAAGAAAACGGGGGTCGAGATCTGGCGAAAGAGCAGCTCAACCAACCGTGCCGCCCAGGAAACAATTTTGCATCGACAAACAAAACCGACATTTGAAAAATATTCTATTCAAAATCGAATGAAAAAAATTTTGATTATCTTGAACCAGAGTTATTCCTCATCAAATCATTCAACAAAATTTGATAATTGTACCTACCATAAGAATTTGATGAAATATTTTTATTTATTGTTTTCACCAATACAATAATCCATGTAAAATATATCTTTATCTTGCAAACTTTCTGAGAAAAAAAAATGGCATTCGATCACTTGCTATCGAATCGTTTCATTGTGTACATGTCTCCATATCTCATCTCTCCACAAATCTCTTATATAACTAACGAACTCAGGTCCACTAAAAATATCACTGTGTGTGGCACAGAGAACGACGTGATGCTGAAATATTTGCAGAGTAAAGTTTTGAGAGAATGAGTGAAAATGGCCATTTCAAGCTCTTGATTCTGAGAGAATTTTTTTTTAAATTGATAACTTGAGTCATTATCAACATGTTGAAGTAAAATTACTTACTTCCAATATAGCAACCGATGATCGAAAAGTCAGCATTATAAGAGAAATTCTTTTTAAAATCTTCCTTTTTTCTCCTTCAAAATACTTCAATATGATTCAATATCCTTGGAAAATATTAAGATTTTTTCTCGCAACCTTTTTTTGATAATCATCTCATTGAAGAATCACTATGTTGGCGTTTCTTTCCTGCTAAAGAATAAAATCATAAATTATCAATTTAATATGCAGAATTAATGGTGTTAATGTGGAGGAGGATAATTGTCTTCACCAAATGACAGTCAAGAACCCCAAAGAACTTTTTATTTACGAATTTCCCTTTAACAGAAACCAACCTGAACCCCATTTCAGGATTTATGAAGTAGTTTGATCATCCCCGCTTCCTTCCATTCAAAGACCCTCTGACATCCAAAACAAAATGTAGAAAGGACGCCCTTTATCTTCAGTGTCTTTTATAGTTTTCATAGGACGACTTAGGCATTTTTGGGACCAACATAATTTAAACTTTTCTAAAAAAAAAATATACCTTATTTAGAATTTAAAATTGTTCTGATGGCAAAAACATTTTTCTAAGAATTACTATTCTTTATTAAACAAATAACTAAGACGTTTAAAATCTTTTAGAATTAATATTTACAAAACATTACTCCAATTTCAAGCAGAACTTTAAACAAAAGAATTGACACTTATCTAAGTATTCTAAGTATTAAAAATAATAATATGCACAATTTCAAAAATATTAGATTAAGATTATATTAATTTATTAGATATTAAATGGCCAAAGTATTATTATTATACAAATAAATGGCCAAAGTATTATTATTATACAAATAAAAATAAAATGCTCAATATATAACCCCACTAAAGAAACTTATCTGTATAAGAAAACAAGTCATACCTCTGAGTCCTAAATTATAAACTTGCCAAATTTTCTTCATACATAATGTCCGATTGTCGTGTCTTTAAATATGAGATGAAATATCTGAAAATATTATGAAAAGATGGAAAGAATAAAAGAAAAATAATATGCCCAAAATAAACAGATCAAAGAAATTATCTATTAGAATTTGTTACATTTCTTCATTCTGTCAATGCGCCCTAAATACTTTTATAAATAAATAAATAAGTTTCTATAAAATATTAACCAACTCGGACTAATATTTAAATTGCTCGAGAAATAAAATATTGATTTAAAAAGAAGAGATGTTTATCCACATAAAAAATGAAAAAATTGATAGAAAATTAATAAAGAATTCTGGCGTAAATAATTTGCATATAAAATATTAGATAAGGTGGGGAATATAAAAAACATTATAACAGATAATCCAAGCACAGTGAAAACTAGCGGCCTATTTCTAGCGGCTGATTTCTAAATGGCAACGTCGCAATGTCAAGGAACTTATGGAAAATTAAATTATAATAAATAATTAATATCTCAGTTA
>JAAAKE020009695.1:0-10925 GCA_010014785.2 Anisolabis maritima
CACCTTGCTGACAGTTTTCTCATATGCAAGTGTTTATGGAAGATAAGACCATGACAACACGTTCTTTTGCTATGCCTATAGTGTCGGGTGTCACATGCAGCTTCAATCGACGGTCGTTTAAAACGAGATCTCTGTATCACTTACCTCACTTTTCAGACCGCCCTCGTATATATAAAATACAACAATGTTTATAAGAACGTGGAATCAATAGATTTTTTTTGTTAATATTTTCATTAGCGCCTTTTTCGAAACAGTATCGATAGATATTAGTAGGAATAATGAGGCCTACTCTTATGCCTATTGACCTTCCTGGGAAAGACTATCAATAAGGATTTTTTTAATAGCTATAATGAATAAATTTTTTATTTTAAAATATTCAAATATATTCATTAAATTAATAAAAATATATAAAAATAGTGTTTCCACTATTAGCTGATAAATTTATCAAAAGTATAACCCTGAGGTTCTTGATAACAAACAATAATAATTAAAATATTATTAAAATGTTTATAATAATCTATTAATAAAAGATAAAATCACAGTATGAATTAAAATATCCTTGTTAAAAAAATTTATATATGGAGAGTTCATTCGCTGACCTCCAACAAATCCATTTCATTTGGGTCAAGTTCTCCTGAGGACAGTTATAGGTCAAGAAAATTTCAAACAATTTCTAAGGAAACATGATTTTATTTCCTGATTACATTTAATTAAAAAAATTAATTTTACTAAACTTCAGGCTAATTACATATACGACTACTTTAATAGGGACTTAATGAATTTTTTTCTTGAAAATGAGTCTAAGGACGGGGCACTTATTACATAATTTTTTTTTTTTTTTTGGGAGGGGGGAGAAAGCTAAGTTATGCTATAATTTTTTTAAAGTCTTTTTCGGCATCTGAGGGTATTTAGGCTCCGTCCTTATTTATTTATATTAATTGGTAGCCAATATAATATAAATAAATTTTTGTCGCTCAGGGCGGGAAGCAAACCACTGATCTTTGGTACGTGAAGCGAGACCTCTACCTCTGCACCAAGGGTCAGGGTGGATACTATAACACTAAAATTTAATAAAAACGGGCCTGTGGGCGAAAAAATATTCTCGCTTGAATATTTAATTTAAATAAATAAATAAAATAAAAATAAAATAAGCGTAATTCTATTTGACTAAAATTTTTCGGTTTTATGTCAATCAAAATATTTTTTTCAGAGATGATCCATTCGTTGTGATCCATGCGCGTCAAAAAATTGTGCAAAAATTTTAAAATAGATTATTCAGATAAATTCACTGTTAGATCATTATATTTCTTTTATAAATAAATACATTTAATAAATAATGTAGTTTTAGGGCGGTGCGATAGATATGTGGTATAATTTGTTGAAATTGGTCCTGAAATTTTTTTTGTTTCTATCCTTTAATTAATAATTTATAATTTGACAAAAATTATAATTTATTAATTTTTTTTTAATTTAAGAAAAATTTTTAAGAGAATTTACGAAAAATACGCTCTAGTCAAACAGTCTGAAGTGGCTTGATAGCTAGTATTTTTAAAGTGATTTATTTTTTCGGCAGTTCTAAATAAATATTCATTATTCAGTAGTTTAAAAAAACATAAAAGAATTCCAAATAAATATCCAATATTTGTAGAAGAATGATCAGTAATTTCAATGAGCCCTAGAGTTTAGATATTCCTAAAAGGTATTATTTATTTTTTCTCTATGGCTTGTGATTACAAATTTTCCTACTAGCATTCGGATTGAAATTGAATGTGACGTCAGAGATAAAAGGGAGAACACAAAATTTAATAACTTTTTGAGTCATAATTAATTTTTAAGCTTGTTTTCTCATTTATTTATCATTTAGTTCCTCATGCCTCTCTTTTGCCTTCTAGTTATCAGTTGCTTGGCTTATTGGCTGATCGGCTATGCAGTAGCATATGGTGGAGGTGAGAACCCCTTCATCGGGATGACCCACTTCGCCGGGGTGGGTGTCACGCCAGATATGATGGCAAATTGGTTCTTCCAGTTTGTATTTGCAGCCACCGCAGCGACTATATTGTCAGGAGCAGTGGCGGAACGATGCAATTATATTACATATATTTGCTATTCTTTTACTATCTCAGGTGAGTTTTCATCAATATTCATTTATTAATTATTTATCTTCAATCAACGAGCCTGTGTCTCTAATTAACAGGCTTAGCAATCGGGCCTCTTTTCTTATGTCTAGATGTCTCTGGCATCATGGAGTCATGGGAAGCGGGAAATTGAAAATAATTCGATTATCGATAATGCCCCCCACTCCTTGACTGAGAGGTTAGAGTTAGAGATTTTTAGATTTAAAGGGTTGTGAATACGGGTTCACAAGTCAGATTTAAATTTATTGTAGAATTATGATTAGATAACATTGTCATATAAATAAAGACAAGGAATTATTTAATGGTATAAAATTCATTGTTACTAAGGTAGAGTTAAACTAAGTTCAGCACTTTCTTTATACAAGAGTTGCCTTTTATATTACGTGATTGAGATCAAAAACAAATATTTTTGATGGCCAAATGTTCATGCAATAATATTAAATATATGCTGTTCCCACTAATGCCCAAGGGTACCTCAATCTCACGATAAGTCACATGACGATCTTGCAGTATCAGTTCACGCAGAGCATCAATGTTTTCCGGAACAACAACCGATTTTGGACCACCTTCACGAAATTCGTCCTTAACTGAACTACGGCCACAAATGAAGTCAACAAACCATCGATAAATAGTAGTCCTTGATAGTGCTTCATCGTCAAAAGTCGAATTAAGTTCATCGATGCACTGTTGTTGGGTTATTCTACGTCTAAAGTTGTGAAAAATAATCGCTCGAAAATGTTCACGAATTAATTCCATTTTTAGCCGAGATGATTTCAAGTTATTGTAAACTACACAAATAGCGCTCGAATGTCAATACGTTCTGAGTACATAAAAATGTCAAACATTACGATAGAAAGAGAGAAAGATAGCACTAATTTAGCGCAATCCCGAAAAGGCAACCCTCGTACTATTATATTTTACTTTATAAGACTTAAAAAATTTAACTTTTATAATCTCAGGATTCGTGTATCCGGTGGTCTCCCATTGGGCCTGGACCGACGAGGGCTTCCTTAAAGTGATGGGCTACGAGGACTTTGCAGGAAGTGGTGTGGTCCATCTCCTCGCCGGAGTTTGCTCCTTGGTTGTCGCTATCCTTCTGGGCCCGAGGATCGGACGCTTTGATGAAGACGACGAGATCCAAGGACATTCCGTTCCGGTCAGTTAAGCTATAAGATTATATTATTATTATTATTATTATATAATATATTTTATGACATATTTTTAAATTTTAAAACTATCATTAGAATTTCTTAATCTTTGAGTCGCTTTTATCTTTTAAAAGAAAATAATATTTATAAGATTTGCAAAATTTTATTCTCATGATTGTCAAAAAATAATTGTTCAATTTGTGATTATTTAGGTATTTCTCATGAGAACGGCCGTTAATCATATTTATATGCTTTGCATAATGTCCGGATTTTTTTTTCGGATTGTCCAGCTGGTCGGGCTCGGAGCGATGATTCTTATAGCGGGCTTCCTGGCGTTTAACGGGGGCACCTTGGGTACAGTTGCTCATGCTGGAGATGGAGCAACCGTGGCTCAGGTGATCGCCAATACAGTGATGGGTGGCGCCGGAGGTGGAATTCCTGTACTTTTCGCTGCCAAATTCGGACTCATCGGACCTCGTAAAGTATGGTCATTCGGGGTCACCGTCAACGCCGCACTCACCGGCATGGTATCTACTTCCTCTCACTCTCTTTCTCTCTACTTGCACTTCTTTTATTAACAGATTTATTTTTTGTGTCAAGGTTTCTGTTTGTGGAGGTGTAAACCGGATGGTGCTCTGGACCTCGCTCCTCTCCGGAGTGATCGCCGGACCCGTCTTCCTTACCCTGCGTTACCTCATTATTAGGTTCAAGGGTAAATTTTATTTCGAACATATTTATTTATTGATTTTTCACTCTAGAAGTCTTAGTTTCGATAAAAAATATCACTAATCTTATCATAATATTTTATCTAAATATTTTATTTTATATGCCTTCTTCTTCATTTATAATTTTTAACATTGAATAGCCCTGCCGCTTGGTGCAGAGGTAAAGGTCTTGCTTCATGTACTAAAGGTTCGCTTCCCGTCCTGAGAGACAAAAATTTATTCAATTCTGAGAGAAAAATCACTGAAAAGTTTTTGAGGTGTATATAAACATTTTTTGTATATAGTTACGCTTAGTTAAATATAAAGTTTTCTCCAGAACCGTCACATTAGTCAGTCAGTTTTATTAGTCAAGGGCTTCATTATACTTGATAATTAGATGTTTGATGTTCATGATTTTGGAATCCAAAGGCTCTTTTTTGCTGTAGTTTGCCTTCTTATACCTTTATTTTCTCCATGTATGCGAAGTGAAATATTCTCGATATATGATGATATATACCAGTATATTCAATATAATAAATATACAATGTGTTTTGAGATATTATCGTATTGGTGGCTTAAAATTTATTAAGAATCTCTGATAAAGGACAACTAGTTTTCTCTGAATATTTGGAATACTCTATGTAGTGGTTTTTATCCTTCTATCTTCACCTCCCTAAATGCCCTCAAATATTTTCGCGACCTCCCAAATATTTTTGAATAATTTTATTTATGAATTATAATAGCAAATAAAATAATAAAAGATATTTATAAACTTAATAGCTTTGATCTAATTGGATCCCTGTTGTTGAATACTTTCCACTAATTTGTCGATTCTTGCATCAATTGTATCATTTAATCTAATCGAATTAATTATAAAATAAATTTTAATTTTAATAACGTTAAGTTACTCACTTTCTCAAGCATAAATAGTGCCGGTAACTATTAATTTCAATTTGTAATTAACGCTCTCATCTGATGATAATGTTAAGTTTTCAAAAAATAGATGAATAATTACATACAATGTAAGAATTCGAAACAAATTATATTAAATTCGGATTTGTTGGTGTAAAAATAAATGAAATTATTTTAAAAATATATAATAAAAAATATTCTTATAATAATTTTCATTTTATTTTATTGTAATTGTAAAAGTATTGAAATTATAAAAACTAACAATTTATTCTGTTATTTTTGGGACCCCTCGGTTAAGAATTGCTCTAGATATCAAAATAACTTCGTGTGCCCAAAAAGGTCTTTTGAAAGTTAGTTTCAAGTGTATTAACTTTTGTTTCATCATCTCATTAATTTAACATTTTTGTCGCAAGGAAAAAATTTATTATAGAAAATATAATATAAACCTATTCAATAGCGTAGAATTTGTGTTTGGGGGGAGGGAAAGCCAAACTAGAGTAGAATGATGTTTAGAGTTTTTTTTGGCAAGTATTTATTATTCAGATTTCTATTATAACTTTTTTATTTTTGAAATTTTCTTTACCTCTGGAGGGATTCAGCACTCAATACGCCAAAGGATAAAATTTTCTTAAAACAATTTCATTCTTTTATTTATTTTAACTTTCAAAAGGCACACAGAGAAAATACTCTTAATTTATGCGCCATGATTTACTTTTACCGTTTTTTCTCTTAACAGTGTTAAAAAATATTTTTCACACCCGAGAAAGTTAATAATAAGATTGACTTATCTCTTATTTATGAAATTTAATTTAATTTTTCCAGTGGACGATCCTTTGGATGCTTTCCCTGTCCACTTCGGGGGTGGATTTTGGGGTGTCATCTCGGCCTCGATTTTCACCACTGATGGCCTCATATTCGGACCAAGCCTCGAGCGTTTCAAGGTAATTATTAGGAGAATCAATGAGTTTGAAAGCGAAGGTTGAATTTTATAGAATCAGAAAAAAAAAAAAAAAAGAAAGGATCTATTTTTAAATAAAAATGCTTAATTAACTTTAAAGTAATTTTTTCTTCTTTTGTTGGAAGATTCCCGTCATTAAAAATATTAAATTATGTATCTTCGCATATTCAAATTGTAAGTAGAGCTTAGGAAACTGTAGGCCTACAGAAACTTTATTGAAATTATTAATAAATTTTCTACATATCGAATCTAGGGTCAGCGTTTAATAGGGCAGCGCTAAGGCCTTCACTGCCTGCTTCGATGACTTAACTCCACTCCCCACCCCCCATATATTTTCGAATTTTGCTCTAAGGACTTAATTTGGTTAAATTTGCACAAATTTTGCTTATTGTAAGGTAGGCACCCCAAAAGACAAACCCATGGATTTTACGATTAATTGCTCTCGAGCTCCTCTAGATGAGCTCTGGAGCAATTAATCAAAAAATCTTTAAATAAAAGTTGGCTTCCTTCATACAAGAAGCGGATTGATTATCAGATTAGTTTTTCATTTGGTATTATTTCAATCTTGAAAAAGTATCTATGCAGAGAGACAAGATGCTCCAGTTGAGTCTACTTATATAAAAGATTGTTTGGCTTTACTCTTACTATTCTGATAATGTTAAATAAATATATATTTATTTAAATTTTTTTAAAACTTTATCTGGAAAATAAATAAATAATATATTTATATGAAAATTTTCATTTAGAAATCTGATTTTTCTCGACAGCAACTTGAAAACCCCTGACTTATATTTAATATTTAAAAATTTATTATTAAAAATGAGACCCCTGTCGCAAGGAACTATATTTTCTTGTTTTATTCAAAACAGCTAAATATAAATTCAGGTGATTATCTCAATTTTTTTATATCTACAAAAGAAAATAATATAATAATTTGATTTGATTTTTTTTTTTTATGTAAAACGGGAAACGTGTTGAATCACCTTATATAAGATATTTATTGGCATTACTCTTAATATTCTGATAATGTGTATATATATATTTTACTTTATCTGGAATATAAATTAGCAATTATTTATTGTCTATTTAATATTAAAAATTTTTTTTTAAAGGTCCTTGGATACAATCTGGCGGGTGCTGCAATTATTGGACTCTGGTCGTTAATTACTAGTCTCATTATGTTTGGAACTCTTAAAAAACTTAAAGTCCTAAGAGTTAAATTTGAACACGAGATTGTAGGTAAGTCGAATGACAATCACTTTGAAACAAATTAATATAAAATGAGCGTAGAGAGTGACGAAGCGATGCCTGATTCGGGAAGTGAAGTGTGCGGGAAAGAATTAATTTTACTTTTATCTGGAGATTCCCTGATCCGAAAAAATATATAACATTTCAAACACTAATTCTGTTATCACCTTCATTAAGATTTTTAATATCCTCACTTACAAAATGTCCTTGTTACGCCCCTGATTGAATTGTATTAAGAATAATTTTATTTGAATTTTCTTATTAATTTCAAAAATTTGAAAAGATTCGATATAATCGATTAGTCAGGAAAGAGAAAACGTATCCCTAATTCTACGGCGCTTACCTATTTAATGATATTCTATGAATATTTCCTCTCAACATTTTCATTTCATCTTGAACATTTATTTTATAGAAAAAGTACATATTTGATTTTGATTTAAAACTAAAGATAGAAATGCTATTTGAAGAATGGCCCAGATGGGAGGCAAGGAGTGCAAGCGGACTATGAGAAAAAACTTATGAGAGCCTATTAATATTACTTATAATAAAAAGCTATGTTCAGGTGATAAATGAAGTTAGTTAAGAATTTTTAAAAATTTTAGTTACTTCAGCATAATATTGATATGCAAATTGAATCACAATGGGTTTTACTAGTCTATATATTTATGCGAAGTGTCCGTTTGTCACGATCTATTTGAGCACCTTCCCGATAGAATTTCGAAATGAAATTTTGCACCCTTATAGTGAGAATTCAGAAAGAATAGTCGGATTGAGGAGGGCAAGACGGACTATTATTTTTTGAAAATCCAATATTTTTCTATTGAAACACATTGAGAATTAAGCCCTATCTTTCCTTATGAAAAATCAAAGGTGATTAATTGCTAATAATAAAATAAATACTAATATTTATAAATAATTGAATCTCGCAAATTAAAAAGCATGAAGAACATCAAACATCAGAGAAAAAGTATAAAAATTGTTGAGGGCTCTGTGGAGCAATCAGTAGGGTGTAGTCTGCACAGGAGTTCAGTGTTCGCATCCCGAACAGGAGGGATTTTTTCATTAAATAAAAAATTAAATGCAAACAAATCCTCAAGTAAGCCCTAGATTGGAACATTGGATCCCAACACTTCAGAGCCCTCAGGCAACTCTATGAGGAGATGGGGTTGCTGTGACCCCCTTGAAAGGGTCGTGTAGAAGGATTCCCTTCAATGAAGCACTCTTCGCAAGAAGTAAGCTACATGCCGGTGCTGAGAGAGTCCCCTTCAAACTAGGACATCCTCCCTAGTATAGAGTATGTTGGAATAAAGGGATTGTTAATTAAATTTTTTTTAAAGAAGGGATGGAAGTTTATTTTGGAACGCGTTAACTTGAGAACTAGAGGACAGTTTTGTTTAAATTATAAAGAATGTTCCCAGACAAACAGAGAAAAAGTATAAAAATTGTTAAGAGGGCTCTGTATACGTAAACAGAGTTGATATTGATTAGAGGAAGTTAACGACTGTAACTGTCATCAAGTCGGCTAAATAATGGGCGGAAAGAGGGTAGAGACATTAGACTAAGAAATGATTTTTTTAAAATTTAACTGAGGTTAAAGTTGCGGTACGTAATCAAGGGATAGCACAGGGACTGCCGAAGGCGAACATAAGCCTGATATGTACCGGTATGTTAGGTCCATATTTGGAAAACTAAATTTCAAAGGAGTTGAAGCCGAAGTCTGGCGGCCCTCTTAGTTAACATTTACTGATAAAGTAAAAATAATTTTACACATTTTTGTAATGATAATATGTTTAAAAATTAGTTCGAGTAGTTTGCCTGTCAAAGAACAAATTAACAATGACAATCCGTCTTCCTCTCACATGACATGTCACTGGATTGCAAGACGCTACGTAGAGTGTTGAATTACTGAGACTATTGTTTTTACTTTTAATGTTTTCGATCAGAGAATTAAAAAATTAAATAATTTTTTAACTTTCAAGGTTTTTGGCCAGATCTCGAGAACCTGAGAAATTCTAGTATCGATACTAAAAATTAAAAAATTCTTTTTTACAAGATTTTTTTTTATCAAGGTGTGTAAAATTTTTAAAACTTTTTTCAACTTATCTAAAACCTATTCAGTTTAATTTCTTCGAAAACAAACTTTTTTTTGAGTTATGGACGGGATTCTCGGATTCTCGGCCAGGGGATAAATAAAAACAAATATGTTCTTGATTTTGTAGGCCACGAGTTTATAACTGGTCTTTAACTTCAGAAAACATTTCTAAAGCTCTGCCCCTTAGAGCAAAGGTAAAACCCTTGATTATGGTCTAAGGGTCAATGGCTCGCTTCTCGTCTTAAGCAATAAATTTTATATAAATTTTATTGAATAAATAAATATCGACAGAATCTAAATGGCCTTCCAAAAGAAAATATTTAACTTTTCATAAATAAAATTTTTACTTTACTTTCAGGCCTTGATATCGCGATGCACGGAGAGCCTGGATATCCGCCTCAAGGTTGGATCACCCAGCCTTCCAGTAAATCCAAAGATATCGAAAGTAAGTCACTGATAAATAAATGAATTAATTCCTATATATTTAAATATTTATTTATTATTTCAGAAAATACTCAAAACCACACCGAAAGCAAATCCAATCTTCCAGTATTCCATAATTTTGCCTTCGATGATACCGAACAAAATGGTCGAACTAATATGTGATTCTAGTTAGTAGTTATATTTATTTAAAATAAGATAAACATTTTATATATAAAATTAACAAACATTTATTTATAATTTCTTTATTTATATTTGTATTATTTCTATTTATGGGAACTACATCTAATCAATCATTTAAAGAGAAGACTAAAAATATAAAGGAAATTCATCGTGAAATAATAAGATAAATATTTTAGTTAAACAATTAATTATCTTCTGAAATTTTCTTCAAGTTCAAGTCTAGCTTCAAACCTATTTAATTTTCCAAGAAAAACGTCAGCTCTTTCTTCTAGCCACAATATATCAATTTATATTTATATAGATCTGAGCTCATATTAGTACAATCGATTCTAGAAACAGAAAAGAGAAGTGCAGTAGGATAGAGATAAAACTCCCCTCTAAAGGGTATAGCTGGCGAGGTACAGCGGGGGAAATGCGAATGAGAGATAATCTCTGCTTGTTATAGGGTGACACACTCTTGATGAGGGATTTTTTTTATTGACAGTGTCTTAGAGTGAGATTGATTTCTAAGATTCAGAGAATGCCTCGACTATGATTTTTAAATTGTTTATCTTAGGGTTTACCTTAAAGAAGTCTTGGACCTATTGGGTCTTGTAAAGACAAAGTGCTCACTCTCCCAAAAGGTAAAATTACTTCTCAAACAGAAGAGAACAAACACCCATAATAAAAGATAGGATAAAATTTCAAGACCTCCAAAGAGAAGAGCAACTTATGACTTAAAAAACTGAATGTCCTAGAGTATTTCAAACCAAAAAAAGTGTTACACATTTCTGTCCGCTTTCATGATATTGTATTGTAAGATGTAGAAAATCAATTTAGCCATCTATAAAAATAAACTAAAAAAGACATCTTAAGCTAAGAACATATTTGTTACATAGTATTATTACATGAAATTCAAAATCATCAAATTTCATGTTTTATCTATTATTAAATTTATTGTATTCCGATTTTATGTAGATTATCCATTGATACGAAACCAATTACTTTTGTGGGGGATAAGATATGTACAATAAATTGAAGTGTTTCAGTCAAAAATACAAAAACTCATGTTGTTTATATGCGGGAGGTCCCCCTGCCCCCAAACAAAAATTCTGAAAATCCTGG
>JAAAKE020009706.1:0-10925 GCA_010014785.2 Anisolabis maritima
AATATACCATAAAATGAATTATTAAAATTATTATTATTATTAAAAGTTACAATTCTAACTCTCTTTTCTTTTGTTGCAGGTATGTGTCATATCTCTCTTTTAACCCGTCATATTATTTGTCTCTTCTACAAGTGTAAGTCTTGTAATTTTTTTTTTTAAATTCAATTAATCATTAATTGTTTAAAATATTTCGTAAATTTGATTTTATTATCCATGTTCTAGTAAATATATTAAAGTTAGGTCTTTGATAACGAGATTTTAATTAATGCCTTTTTTACTTGTCATATTTAATTAAATTTAATATTGTTCGCCTATGGTATAGGATAGAGATTTAATATAATATATTTACAAAAAAAATGCCCCCCTCTTTTGTCTTTTTTTTAATAATAATAATAATAATAATAATAATAATAATAATAATAAATGATAGCGTGCGGGTTATTAATGAATTCAGCAAATAATTATCTTTCTAATTCCATTTATGACCATAAAATCTTATAAAAACTACAGCCCAAAATTTCTCGCTCATCCTATAAATGCTTTTATTTAATTTGCTTTGTCTGTCTGTCCATCTGGACAATATATTTTTTTTTAAAACTCAGTTCCGATGACAATACAATGAATGAAAAAATAATAAATTTAAAAATTATCAGAGAATCTCTTCCTATTAGATTTGTAATATTTAAATCGTGAAAAAAAAAAAAAAAAAATTTTTTTATTATTTTGAAAATGCATTTAAAATAGGAAACATAATTTTTCATAAGATCATTGAATATATTGGGCTAAATAAAATAAAAGGGCGCTATTTAATATTATAAATTATTTATATCTCACTCACAAATACTTAAAAAATTATTTAAAGGAAATTAAATAGAGGGCTATTTTATTTAATTTCTTTAAATAATATATTTAAGTTTCTGTAAGTCAGCGCCCTTCGCTTTTAATTTATTTAGCTCAAAATAAAAAATTGTTTTTATTATTGAATTTTCTTTTGTTTTAAAAAAGAAATATTCTTGAATAGACAAATTCATTGAAAAATATTTAAAAATTTTAATATGCAATACTTATAAAGAACCTCAATTTTTAATTTATTGAAAAAAATCATTCAAAATTTTTTGAAATAAGGATTTTTAATAAAATCAAGGCAGGAGCTTGGGAAAATGCAGATATAAATAATTTATAATATTAAATAGCAAGTTAAGAGCTGATATAAAATTTTTGGTTAATTTAAAAATGTAAAACTATTTTTATAATTTTTTTTTGAGAAAACCTAAAATTTTTTTCTGACTTTTGGGAGTGAGTTTGTTAACACGAATCTTATCCCATTCAATGCCGAGACTAAAAATTATATTTTTCTTAGATCAAGTATCTAAAGTTCATCAATGAAACATTAATCATTAATAAAATATAAATAAGCCTCTGTTTGATTTTAATTAAGACACATCTTAGGGGAATTCGTTCGTACGATTCATAGCTATGAAAGCAGCCCGTTCAACATAATCGATCAAAGTTAATTTCATCTCGACTCGAGAAAAACTTGGAAAAGTACTTTTTTTTGAGGGATGGGGAATGGGGGATGGGCTAAAAAAGCGGGAAAGCAGAGCAGACACCGAATCACTACTTCTTCATTAAATGATGGATATCAATTTCAATTTTCAAAGTCAACCCTTTTTCATTCAGAAAGTTCAACGCCGCCATTCATCGTCTTTCAAACTTTCAATACCAATTTTCTCTCTTTCGTTTTTCTTTCTCCTTGAAAATTGTTTAATTTTATAATTTATTTATTAAACAAACGTCAATTTTTGATTAAACATTGTACTTTGAAAACTTTATTTTTTTTTTTTTTTTTTTATCAATGAATCATTTATTATTGAGGCTTTTGGAAAACAATCGATTTTTTTGCTTTAATCTCTTAAACTTTAGTTGATGTATAGTTTGATCTCCACGTTGTTTTATAATACCATATTTCATCCAAAAACAAAGAGGTTAAAATATGCTAAATTTGATCGTGAAGATTTTACTTTTATTTATTTTTTCATATAGAATAGAACAATTTTGTATATACTCAAGTAGCTAATGAGATATTTTGCTTTTTCAAATTTGAAGTTTAAATTGGTTAATTTTTTCCTCGTTTTAATAGGGAGGTTTCGATTTGAGAAAATTTTTTTTAGTCGGCTGCCCATTTGTCATCCTATTTTTCTAATAAACTCATCAGTCATCGCTTGCGTTTGATACGGCTGTCCATTTACTTTTGAGGTGGTTAGTACAGACAAACACAAGTTCAATACGAGTATCGAAGGTTGGCAGGTTTCGTTGGTTGAAAGACTTAAGTAACTGGCATCTTTTGGTCTACGGAGGGAATTTTAAAAATAAAAATTTATTTTGTCCATTCTTAGTTAGGTAAAGAAATGATATAATCCTTAGTGTCTATTAGTTTTCCAAAGGTCTTAAGAGATGTTTCCCCGTTAATCCGTAAGAACTGAGGATGTTTCTTTTGATAAAAAGAACGACACCCAAGACTCAGGTGGTTTCTGGTGAAAAGATCATCCCTCTAGATCTCTCTCTCTCCCCCTGGAGCAGCAACGAAGATGAGCAAAAAAAAACGGAGGGGAGGGGCGAAAGCCCCTCGCAAAAACAAAAACAAAACCTAAACGACTCCCTTCTTCCGAGCTCAAGTTCTCTATTAAGAATAAAGTGATCCCTCTACGAGCGTTATCTTTATTATTTCGTCCAGAAAAAAAATTTAGAAATGAATTTCATAAATTAACTAAATATTCTTCTGTCTTGTCTTTTGAATAAATAACCAATTCGGGATATTTTATTAAGTACTTTTATTATACTTTAATTTAAAACATTTCTTTGTTATTACTTTTATTGGATAATAAACTTTTTTTCTTTAATTTTTGAATGGTTAAGCGGATTAATGCTAAACCTCTTTTAGAATTAGTGCTTAGAACCAAAATCCAGAAGTTTGTATTTTTCACATTTATGATAACCCAACTTTTTCTTTATTTATTTATTATAATACATATTATGGCACACAGAAAATTTTTTCTTATTATATTTTATTATTACACTAAATTTCGGTTTGGTTGAAACTTACTTTATTTGGGATAAGGAGTTTATTGGTAATCCATGTAATTTAATTGAATAGCTTATTTTCATAATGAAGAACCTCTCAAAGTCGAGGTTTTGATATCCAAGGGATGTGGGTTCAGACCCCAGGCCCAATGAATTTATTTAAACCAATTGGTGTAAAATAAATATGTCTGCATAATTTGTATATACATGTATCGTTTAATTTCTCTTTGGTCTAAGATACCTAAAAGACTCGCTACCTCTACCCCTTAGATGGCTTTTTTTTCTCTTTTGAATGCCTGTATAAAAAAAAAATCATTTGTATTTAGGAACTTGTATAAAATTCTAATATTATTCTTATCAACTACCAATATAAGAATTTTTTATATTTTTTCCCAACATCAATTAAGAGAAAGTAAAAATGCAGTCCCACTTTTTTAATAACGCTCGATGGAGTTTTTTTTTTAGTCGGAAAAATAATTAAGTTAGAAAATCCCTTTGATTGAAGAAGAATAAGATTTGCCAGGTGTGTAATAATATAATTTGTTTCGATGTTACGTTCATCCTTATTTAGTTTTTTTATAGTTCCATAAAATTTTAGAACTCAATATAACTAACCTATTTGAAATATAGAGGAGTTTTATTTTAAACATCATGAAAATAAATAAATAGTAAAATCATCCCTAAAATTGGCTCATCTCGGGGAAATTTGAAGTCAATTTGAAAAGTCTTTCACTTACAAATTTAATTAATATTACTCTAAATAAATATATATTTTATTGCTGTGCCGTTTTTATGATTCGCAACGCAAGGCAAATCAATCTGCACTGACTTTCAGCTATTTCTTGATTGGAGCTGCTTGCTTGCGTGGGCCTTCATAAAACACATGTAACCTTTTAGGGGCAGATGCGCAGGAAACTCGCGTTTTATCGCTCCGTCATAAAGAACAAGCGAAAGAGCATCTCAGTAAGAGAGAGGTGGGGGGGGGGAATCTATCGAGTTTTTTTTTTTTATATTTCCACACCCTCTCCAAATCCCACCTTAAAAATGTCGGCCACCCAACCCCACTAGGCTTCGCTACAATTTCTTATTTTGTTATTTCCTTTTTGAGCTTTTCATTTAGTGGAAAAAAAAATTTTCTTATTATAGCAAATGCGTTCAAATAAATCAGTGGCTTTAAGATCTTCAATAAATTAAAAGTAAATTTTCTTTAATAAAAAGTATTTCCTAAAAAAGGTTGAGAGTTACCCAAAAATTAATTACTAATGGCTAATCATACTTTTTTTTAAGTCTTTTTCGACTTTTCAGGCCATCCATTTAGACCCCGTTTTTAGAAAGTTGTGTGATGTGCATTTGGTCATAATTTTTTTTTATATTCATAATTTTATTCTCATAAATATTTGACTTCCAGAAAAACATAGACACCTTTAAAAAAACTTTTTTGACCTTTTCTATTTCCGGAGGTGTGTTTTAAATATATGCTAAAATATTCAGGAAAAAATAATAATAAGCTCCACTTGAATTTTTTTCTCTCTTGATTTTCCATATATTAAAAATCTCCATTTAGATTATTTACAAATTTTCATTCATATCAACCTAAAAAAAAGATAAATCTTAAATGATAAGAGATAAATCAAAATAATATATTTTCCATTCATTTTGGTACTTAATATACTTTCTATTTATAATTAGTGATTAAAAATTCTATTTTTTTAGTAGATATAATACCTTTAATATCTCTAATGGCATTTTAAACGTTTAATTGATATATATAAATCACAATGTTAAGAAATATCCGAAAAATATTTTTTTTTTTTAATTTGGTAGAATTCTTAAATCGTAATCCATTAACACTCCTAACTTAAGGCGAATTTTACTACAATGGAATAGAAAAATTTTAACTCAAAATCTTCTTTAGAAAAGCATAATAAAGTTATTTCTTAGGACTTGGTTTGTCTTTTTTTTTATTTTATTTTTCATTGGTGATATAAATAAGTACTGGTTGATTGGTGATTTTTAATGTTGTGTTTAATTTAATTATAATTTTCAAATCTTTTGAATATTAATGAATTAGAAAAAAAATTTATCTCTCGGGGAGAGTTAGGATCAGGTTTGCCAAACGTCCTGTCAATCAATGATTTTGTTCCGCATCTGATTCAGTCGGGTACGCTGTTCGTCACTTATTTTGATGATTAGTGAAAATGATTATTGAAAAAATGTTTTAAAAAAATTAAATTAAGTTCTAAATACAACATCTTAAAAAAATAATTTTTTTTTATAGTATTAAACCAAGCGTGAATATTGTATTATCTTTACATATTTGTTTCTTTAGAGAAGTATAAATTTTATGAAATGAATGCTTTTATGGCTACTTGAGGGTATTTTTTTGTTGTTTCCATATAAAACATAGCTGAGAGCTGTGAGTGAGTATAGAATAGGAAGGAGAAGGGGGAGGGAGCAGAATCCCGTATTTTGGATTGGAATATTTGGTCAGGATAAGGTCTAAGACACCTTCTCAACTCAGGCTGTTGCCTGAAGGTGGAGTTTAAATATAAAATATTATCTAGATTAATATTTGCAAAATTTATTTCCTTTTATTTAAATCATTGATATTTATGATTTAATCTTGAAATCTTCATTGATTCTTTCAGATTTATAATCCAGAATGTCATTTTTATATTGAGTTTTTACGATTATCTGATATTATTTATTACTAGTATTATCAGAACTAGAGATGGACATGAACGATAAACTCACTCCGGTTTTTGTTTATTATTCGCTTGTTTTTTTTTTCTCCACTTGAAGCTCATTCGAAAAACAGGTCTGCCCTTGCCATTTGACGAGTTCTTGTAGGAAACTGTAACTTCCCCTTCATTAAATTTCTAATTCAGAAGGGGCCATTGCCCAAATGACTGCGTCTCATCTTCCTCCTCTCTGGTTTTATGGAGCCCCCTAGCTCCTCCTTTTTTTTTTTTTTGGTGACCAAGGCAAATTGCATTTTATAAAAATGTGAATGAATTAGTCCGTAATCCAGAATAAAACAATCCCTTTGGTTGATTTGCGAGTTTGACCCTCCCGAGAACTCAGGAAAAACAAATGAGATGAGAAGCCCCAACATTATCCGATAACACAAACACGAGCCACAAAATAAAATATTGGCCCTTCGTGTTTAAGCCCGAGGCGTGGCAAAAAAAGATAACATTTTAACTTCATTTTTCGATATTTTTCATTAAAACCGTTATTCCTTTAAAAGTAATGACGTTTAACCATTTATCTAAATGTTTATATAAAGAAGAACGAATTCGCTTGGAAACAGGAAAATTTGATTGATAAGAATACATAATAGAAATTTCAAATCTGAAAGTTTTCAAGTCACTGACTCTTGCTAAAGAATCATAATTTAGTAGAAAGAAAAAAAAGTGAATTTATGGATAGTGGATAATTTCTAATAATGAATGATTTTCCCACAGAAAAAAGTCAAAGTCTTCTTCATTAAAAGATAAGAAGGATTTAAAAGTTTTGTCATTTTGAATTAAAATCTCTACTTAATAGGCTCCTCTCCTGGTCATCATCTTAATTACATACAATCGTATTAAAATATGAGAGAGGGGGGTAATTATTATTTTTAATTCAGGCTATTAAAAAAAAATATCAATATTTATAGTGCGGCTGATTTCGGAATTAAAAATAAAAATAAGAGAAAACTTGTGATTGGTCTGAAGCGTGTGGAGGGAGCACCTGACTGTAATTACACTCACCAAACTTGATTAATTTAAAATATTTCAACAAAACAATTAAATAGACCAAATTACTATACTATTTATAGAACACTAACACACTTGTATTGCTATTGCTATCATTTTTACTCTCTATTTCTTTTAGAAACAATTGAAATGACGGTAATAGGGGGGTTGAGAACTACACAATTTTGAAGATTTTGAATATATTATATTTAATAATATTTCTTAAAAAATAAAGAATATTCTTTTTATAAAGAGGAACTTATAATTTTACCATGATTAGTAGTCAGATGCTGTTGGAGGCTGATAAAGAAATAAGGAAGGCAGATTACAGCCCTTGGATAGCAATAGCCAATACAATACAAGTGTGTTAGTGTTCTATGAATAGGATAAATATTGAATAGTAGAGTAATTTGGTCTATTTATTTGTTTTGTTGGAATATTAATCAAGTTTGGTGAGTGTAATTTACAGTCAGGTGCTCCCTCCACGCGCTTCAGACCAATCACAAGTTTTCTCTTGCCGAAATGAGACGTTTCGGATAAAATTTATTTTGTGGTCAGGCCCAAAATTGTCATGATGTATATAAATAATATAATAATAAATTTTGTCCCTTCAGCATTTTTTTCTGCAATCTGCTTTCTTATTTTTCACAAATTCAAAATTTAATTAAATAATTCGATCCCCTCTGCATATCAACGCCATATTTATTTATATTTAATTTTTCATATATAAAAAATTGATTTATTCTCAAAATCAGACACATATATCTTCTACAAGCTAATCAGTCAGAATCGATATTTGAACCCTAATGGGAAAATTATTTTAATTTTTTTAATTGGCTAATCATCCAGGCAGAAATTTTATTAATTTGAACAAACACTCCTACCTGAAACTTAATTTCTGGAGACTCACTCTCCCGGATAATATTTATGTGTCTGCGCTGGTAGAACATTCAGAAGGCGGACATCCTGGTCCATGCATCTTTGGCTTTATTCAGTCCATTTCATTCGATCCCATCCCCTTTTACCACCCACACCCAAACATCCTCCTCAGGAAGTTCTCTTTTGTCTTAGACTCTCCCTCCATTCGCTTTTCCTCCATTTACTCTCATTACACTGAATTTAAGACAGGCCTTAAATGATCGCTGCTCTTCCCATTTTCTTTCCTTTTAATTTTTAAATATCTTTCACATAAATTCTTATCTTTTCACTTTATATTAAACATTTTTTTTTTCTTAAAATCTAAAAATTATTATCGACCTCATATAAATAGACGTAATCACACCAACCATTGAATCCAAATTATCATTGTATTATTGATCACACAAATTTAAATTTATTTATTTATGAAAAAATTTTTATTGAAGAATAGGAAGATATATTAATTTAAAAAAAAAAAAAAAAAAATCTGGACTTTTTTTGACTCAAAACGTGAAATTTCGAAATAAATTTTTTTTACAATCGCAATCCTTTCTCACTATATATATATATAGGTAACTGAAAGTAAAAAAGTAATTATACATTTCTAATAAATTATACTTATTATTGTTATTATAAAATTTCACCTTCATACATCCAAATATAACCCATAATTAGCCAAGTTTTTTTATTTTTTTTTTTTAAATCTTGATAAGTAATTTATTATTGGATTTTTTTCATGTTACTAACTTAAAAGAAACAATGAAAAATTCCTGAATATACCTTTTACCTCTTGACTCTTTTGTGCAGAATATAATTAAATTAGCATTCAATACTTTGAAAATAAAAGCATTTAACAAAAGCAAAATAATTAAAAAGCTTCAAAGTTCATTCAAAAAATATTTTTTAATCAATTAATTATTTTTCTTTGATCGTTGATAAATGGTTTCGATATTTATATTAGCAATAGAGTATTCAAAAAAATATTTAATTATAGTTCATGATTTGACGTTATTTTTTTAAATGAAAAATACTTATTTTATTTAAATCCTGGGATATTAAAATAGATATATCTTTTAATTTATCTTTTCTTGTTAACATCTTATAATAGGCTTCTTTATTTCATTTAAGAATTTTTCTATCACGAATAAAATTTTTTTTATATATTATTTCTTGGATATATTATTAATTACATTCATCATTATATTAATTCATTGTCTAATTCTATTTCACTCTCAATGGGAACTGATAGAGTGCAGATCCTAGCACGGTTATAAAAAAGAAGGCCCTTAAAGGAAGAGAGATCCAAGGGTCAATGGTCCGTTTCCCATCCTGACTTATGAAATTTAGTTAAATCATTTGGCTACCAATTTATTTAAATAAATATGGACTGATAATAACTGGGATCGTCTTTTATATATAACATGTGGTAATGTCCTCCGATGCCGAAAAGACAAAAAGAGAAGCGGTAATTCTACCATTTTTTCCCAATCATAGTTCAACTTTTTCTATCTTCACCGTTTGGGCCCTATTTTGCTGTCTTTTTCCTTCTTTCGCTTTATTAATCCATCCATTTGAAATTTGTCCGATTAGTCGGCTTTACCAAATATTCGTACAATGAATGGCATGTTGTCCAATTGAGGAATGATATTCTTTGACTCTTCATTATGTAGAAAAGGAGCCATTCCCCACGCTTAGATGGTTTATACTCTAGCTAGCAGAGAAGGGTTCTTGTGATTGGTTGGAGTCAGGGCGCATCATCAGTTTTAGCCTTTGGTCTTGGCATAGTGAAATTACCAAAAAAAGTCACTGATAATGACATCTTTGGGTGAATAATCTATTTGATTAGGTTGCAACCCAAATGACCAACTTACTAATGGATTCTTGCCCCAGAACCCCAGTATTCCCATATTATGGAGTTGTTAAAACTTCTTGGGCAATTAGTCAAAAAATCAATTTATAATTTTATTTGGATTACCTTCTATACTAATCAAATACTAACCAATTTATCCATCCATCAGTTCAGACAAATTTTACAAGTTTTTTTTTTTGATAAATATATGTATTTGTTTTAATAATCAAATAAATGAAAGATTTATTTTGAAAGTGGACCAAGTCCAATTGAAAATCCAAGTACTTGGACCGTTCAATTATCGATTCCCCAATTGGCAGGAATGCACGAAATATCAAATTTTCACATTTGTAGCTTTTTCTGAATTGTTGGTCGAGGTTGGCATATAGAGTGCAAATGGCGAGTCAACTTCCAGTTCGTTCTGTTCCCGTCTCTGTGCGTTTGTTCCTTTGTGCAAACACAACACGAGATGAGAAGAGACGGACTCTCTCTCACTCTCGCGCCCTCCGGGGCTACAAACTGGATTTCATCTAATGAACGAACCAAAACCAACGACACATATAACAGGACGTGCATTTCTGCATATGCATATCCGCACTTCCAAACGGCTTAAGTTTATTTCCAGCGAAGAAAAAGAAAAAAAAAAAAGAGTCCCTTGTCCAAATATAGAAAGGCCGACATTTGTTCCGGTAAATCAAACAAAAAGTCTATTTATATTTTCTTTTAGATGGTCCATTTTTAAAGAGGGTGTTATGTTCTATTTCTCTTTCTCGAATTTTCAGATAAAATTTTAAAATAAATATAAAAGGTGTTTTTTTTTTTTTTTTTTTTTTGTAGACAAAGATTACATTGATAGACAATATTTTTTTATTGTATTTATATTTTAAATTTCTTATTACATTATATTCATACTTGGATCTAGATTGGCGGTTTCTAACTTGTGGTACGCGTACCGGAACGTGACAAGTGAATAAAATAATTTTTTTTTTTTTTTTTTAATTTTTAACTATCTGTACGCAATCCGCATATCTAAAATTTATCTATAATAAAAAAATTAGATAGATAATAGTAACAAGACTTTCCTGAGTTTTTATCCAAAACGAATAAAAATTATTTTATTTATTTATTTATTTTAATTCATGCGAAATTAGTCTTGCTGATCATTAAGGAGTGCAAAACCCTGTTTTTTTAGTTAATTTCCAGCGAATATATATATTTATTTAAAATTTTCTTATATAATTCTTATGATAATATTAATTCATTAACAAAGAAGAAATAAAATTTCGAACTAGAGAAAATTTCTCTAGAAAAATATTCAAGTTATGTTATAAATACAT
>JAAAKE020009728.1:0-10923 GCA_010014785.2 Anisolabis maritima
GATTGGACCTAGCCACCGAGGACTTGTGCCTCTAAGCAGGTCGTAAATAAATTTATTATTTATTTGTGATGAGTTCATAAATCAAAGAAGAAAAAATTGAGAATTTACCAATTGGATTACTAATAAAAGTAAGTACAAAGAAAAATAAAGATGCTCCAAATAAACTGATGAATATTCCCATTTTACGAATCTAAAAAAAAAAATTTTTTTTAGTAGTATTTACGCTAGTGGGGAAAATCTAATACATAAGTGATACGTAAATACAATAAAAAAAGGTAAACTATAGTAAGAAATGTCATATATTCCAAATATAATTTGAAAATTTTTGCTACGCATTCATATAAAGGTCGCCACCAATGGTATGGACCTTTCAAAAAAAAAATCAAATTCCAAAAATTTTATAATTTAAATAGCTATATTATAATCAGAACAGTAAAATGACATAAACTCATATTCTATATCAGTGGGGAAGTTTTAGCCAAATTTTTTTATAATAGGTAGGTTGCGGTGTAGTTGAATAAAACGGATGGATTGTGTTAACAAGATACAATTTTTTGTATTACATAAAGATGTTGAAATGAAAGTTTTGGTTGAAGAGAGGGAGAGAGAATGTCATTGGAATGCGTGCGTGCTGTGGTAGATAAGTTAAATGTTGGTCTGAGCCCGCACACGCTCGGTTTTGTCCTTTTTAACTGCCAGGGTGCCTTTGTTCTATGGTGCTTTTGAGGACGTAAGGGAATTCCATTATTTATAGGGGGAATCCCATTACTTGTAGTAAAATCCTTACTTTCAATAGTCATTTCAGGGAAATCTTCTTCTTATTGTGTGCCGCCACAATATGGGATAATTTAAATTAATTGAGAGCCAATATAGTTTAAATAAATTTTATCGTTTTGGATGGGAAGCGAACTTCTGACCCCTGGTACATGAAGTGAGATAGATCTCTACCTCTGCTCCACGATCATTTGACATCGACATTCCATCCAAACCATATTTTGAAGATGCAAGTGACGACCAGCCAGGCACCGCCCTAGCATAAGATCCAACTCCGGACCCAAAGACCCCGCCAAAGGAGCCCAGCTCAAGCTCAGGAGGGAGAACACCCTCCTAAAGAAAAAGCTCCAAGCCTTCCTCAATGGGATGGGCTTGGAGTTCCCCTCTGGCCAGCCCCAGCCACCCAGGAAGACACCTGCGACGCACCGACCAGCGGGAAGGTGAATCGACTCACGATCCACCCACCCAAAAAAACGCAAACGACACCTCCATCGACTAGCCTGGAGATAGACCCAGCAATGATTGCGACAAGCAATCTATGGCAAAGCCTAAAGTGGCACCGGGGACCTCGCAGTCCCAACAGACTCCCCCACCTCCCACTCATCAAACATCTGCCAACCGTCGGCGCCAGCCTCCTATACAGGTGCAGGCAGACCCCAAGACCTTTCGGGCTTTTCCCGAAAGAATTAAGGCTCAAATAATGAGCCTACCTATGCGAATACCGGGCCACCGAGGGAAAACTCTCATGGTAACATATTCGGGAAAAAACCGTGAAGCAGTTAAGAAACTACTCATAGCCGAGGGTTGCACTTTCCACACTCATCCCTGAAAGGATGAGAAAAGGAACCGGGCGATTCTGTGTGGATCTCGCTGGCAGATGCCAACAAGATTCGAAAGGTCTGCGGATTCAACGTCCACTGGACCATTTCAAAAAGAAGGACAGGCCCAGTAAGGTGCTTGAATTGCCAACAATTGCGGACAACCACGCATCAGAAGACTGCCAAGCCGAGATGGTCCGTTGCGCCAACTACAAGGGGGATCACAAGGCCGAGACTGTCCCAAGGCTAAGAAGGAAGAAATGAAGAAACCTGACAACAAGGGACCTGCCAAGAGAGTCGAAGAGAGCGTATCATACGCCAAAGTCGCGAGATCATCTTCCGACTCCCAACTCCGCGAGGTCCGCACACAAATCGCGACCTGATAAATTATGGAGAAATATGGTATCAACGAATCGCGGCACTGAATCCAGAAGACGGCTCAGTATGGCAGCAAGCCAAGAGACTACGTGGCCGGACACTCCACAACGCCCCGCTAACAACCAATACAGAGCTAACCCTCGACGAGGAGAAACATTAGCGGACCAATTCGAGGAACAAATGACAAACAACACCAACAATGTCATCAGCGAGGCAGAAATAATGGGAAAGCTTCAGGCCGTACAAAATGCCGAAGGTCCCGACATGGCTGTCCCCACCATCACCCGGTGGAAGCCGTCATCAAAAGGATGAAGAGGAAGAAGGCGCCAGGAAAATATGGCATCACTACAACAGCACTGCAAAACTTGCCTGGCAAAGCAATTCACTTCCTCACAAGGCTCATATAAGCAGTACTGCTTGCAGGCTACTTCCCCTCCCAATGGAAGACACCAGACATCGACACCATTCCCAACCTGGGGAAAAACTCGAAATTGGCTCCTCATAACGGCCTATCAGTCTGCTCTCATTAATTGCCAAGCTGGCGGAGTCATTCATTTTTGAATGGCTTCATTATGAAATTGAGAGATTAAACATGCTCCCAGAGCACCAATTCGGATTCAGAAGAGTCATATCCGCAAAACAGCAATTGGCACGGGTTGTCGACTATATTCAGGCAAAAGTAAGTGCCGGATATAGAACCGTACTCGTAATGCTGGACCTAGCCAAAGCCTTCGATGGACACTCCGGACTCTCTTACAAATTAGCAGAACAAGGAATCAATCGCCACCTTCTTAAAGTGATTACCTGGAGGATCGACACTTCCAAGGACTCGTGGGATCTTCGAGACCATCTTCTAGGCCCATGCGCGCTGGAGTCTCCCAAGGTTCCAAAATCTCCCCGCAACTGTTCAGCTGCTTCCTGGCCCAGTACACGGACTTCATCGCCTCCAAGGGCGACCCCAGACGCACAGGGACGCCATCTGGTTCCGAACCAGAAAAAGGGAGTTTGGCTGGACCAGAACCTTTCGTGGAGGACTCCGTGAAGAGAGCAGCACTGGGAAGAACTTCAACGAGACTTCTCAGGCCACTACTGAGATAGAAGAGTCCTCTAGATATTGACTCTAAAAAAATCCTACTGCCATTACTCGACTCATCCTAACGTATAGATCAATAGTGTGCAATAATACTGCACAACGCAGTTAAGAGGAATATCGACAGGATACTGACCACCGACCGGAAAGCTCTTCGTACAATCGCCGCTTCGCCCCCCCCCCCACCCCCCCACGAGAGGCTCACATCAACAACGCCGAAATCCTGGTTGGACTTGGAATCGAAAGTCTCGGCGAAGCCATCGAGAACCCCAACATCCGGTTCACTTCAAGAATGAAGAGCCACCAGCACGATGTCGTCAAGAGGATAGCCGAAGACGCCGACGCCAAACCATTTGGCAAACGCCACACTGGAAGGATCACTGATCCTTACAGAGTGCCAAATCTCTAAACACTCTACCCTCACTCATCTCCTACATCCTATCCCATTCTCTCCCCCCAAAAGTCTTTAAAATGCCAAAAAAGGGGATTTTCCAAAAATTTTCCCCTTCCATTAAAACGTTTCATAAACAGCTGAAACCCTCCACACATATTAGCGGTCAAAGCAAAGAGCGCTGAAACCGCCCAACGACTTATAATTGTAAATTATGTTAGGCTGTCCAAATGTGATATTCCCTGAAGATTTAAGTAGTGTAATGTAATTGAATTGCAAGACCAAGAAATTTTGTTTATTAATTGTAATAAATTTTTGTAAATGAAAATATTGAATCGAATCTAATCGAAAAAAAATCAGGGGCCGATATTTGGTTAATTTCATTTAAAAACTTTTGATAAACATCATATTTAAGATCATAATTTTAATTTTAATGTCATAAAAAGTGGGTCTCTGATTATAATACAAACATAAGTATTATTCTCATTAAATATACAATTTTATAATTTCTAAAAAAATTTTAATTATTAAAATAATTTATTATGTACCTGTGTAAGACTAAATAATTTTCTCGCTAATATAATATCAATAATAAATGAAGATGAAATAGAAAAAAATATCATAATAATAAAAGGCAAAGCCGAAATAAATCCCGAGGTTTGTGTATCAAATTTAAGAATATCTAAAAAAAATGTTAATATTAATTTATAATAAATAAAATTTTACATTACATATAATTTGTAGAGAAAATAATAAATTACCTTTAAGGAAGCTAGGTAATTCCATAATTATTACTAAAAATGTAGCATTAAACATAAAGAATGAAGTGAAAGTGGCCCAGACAGGTAAAGAGGTAAAAAATGATTTCCATGGATGTTGAATCTAAAATTAAATTCACATTAATTATTGAGATAATAACGACATAGGGGTTGGAGGGAAAAGAGAAGAAAATTCATTTCAGTCCCAATATTTTTTTGGCCATGCCCCATCTAAACATCTCTAAAATTCTAAATTCCCGCCCCCTCCTCACCCCCTCCTTTTAACATAATATTTATAATATTATTCAAAAGTTAAATTCTATTTACTTGAAGAAAGCCTAAGGAGGCCATTAAACTTGATTTAACTAAACAAGGCCCCTGTAAATAACTCATTCTTCCCCTTAAAAATCATATTCCGCTCCACGTTGAACGCCACGGGATAGATAGATAACGGGCGGTAAACTAGTGCTGGTCCTCGGATTAGTACCGAGGAATAAAAGCCATTGGTACTAAAATGTACATTAATAATAATTATTAGTCAAAGTGGCTTTAGAAATTGAAAATATATATATATAATTTTATAAATCGGATGCCCGATTTAAACTTAAACTTAACTTAAAACATACAAATTCCTCAACTAAAATTTATGATGAAATATAGATATATAGTATTTCAAAATTTTGACCTAATCAATCCTAAGGAAGAAAATTAATTAAAATTTAAAGGGGGGAGGCGTCAAGTATTATAAATCTCTCCAATCACTTATGTTACGACATTTAGATTAATTTTTTAATATTTCAAAAAAATATTTTAACGATTTTTTTGACTAAGGGAGAAATAATTTAATTAATTTTCCAGGATATTCTTTAATGATTAGTGTTAGTTATTTATAAGAGTGATAAAGTTTAAGTTTTTATTGACTGATTTTTAAATATTAGTTTTGAAATTATCAAATGTTTTTATTTAATTTTATTTAATTCACGTTCACCTTTTTATGCTCAAAATTTTCAGTATTTATCTCGAGGAAGGCTTTTTCAATTCCGGTGATAAATAAATCTTCTTCCGGACTGTCTCGGAATGTAATCATCCAGTATAAAGCCCACATCAACCCTAGTATACCTGTTAAGAAATTTTGTCTATTTAAAATTGATAGTGTATATATATTACTTTTTTTTATACTTTAGAATTATTTATTTTGTTTTCTTATATGAACTATAAGTGGATATAATAAATAAATGTTTTTTTTTTTTCTGAGACATAGATTTTAAATTATTAAATTATATTAATTTTATGATTATGATGATATGAAGACAGAAGAAGTGGCCAAAACGTTGTATTTACCTGGAATATAAAAATCCCATTGCCAGCCTAAATTTTTTAAAACAATGGCTCCAAAAAACATCATAATCATGCTGCCAGTTTCAGTTCCCATTATAGTCAAACTAAGCAATCGACTACGTTCATAAACTGGTGCCCATTTTGCCCAAATTATTCCATAACAAGGAAATACAGGTCCCTTAAAAAAAATAAAAATTTTAATCAATTATTAGTTAACAACTACTTTTATTATCAACAAATATAGCTAAAAATAAATTTTCTGCTAATTTAAAACATACTTTGAAAGAAACATTAATATTTTTAAATGAACGGCTGTTTGTCTTGTCATGTTTTTGTCTTTAAAAGATTTATCCAAGAACCTTTAAGATAAGATTATATAAAACTAATCATTTCTGGAGTTTTATATGGATGAAAAAACTGGGTTAGCAAATAGAAATAAAATACTTAGGAAACAAACATGAAGATTCAGAAGAATGGAGGAGATTATATAATAACAAGTTGCAAAAGAGACCAGATATTGTTAGAATAATTAAATCATCAGGATTAAGATGGGCCTGTAGGGTGGCCATATATATATATATATGGAAAAAATTTTTTAGAATTTCTTTTTTTTCCCCTGGCTCAAATGGTTCCATTTACAATGGATTTCCAAAGTTTGTGGTAGATCCGAATCCCTGCCTCTAGGACCTTAAAGTTGGCTGAAAATCGATTTTATCTAATATTATAGTTTTTTCTGTTTTGTAATTTTCATAACAAAAATTTGAATGAAATTTTCAATACTACCACTAATGCTCTTTCATTTCGTTTCATATCATTTTTAATTTAAAGTCAACGGATGAAGATAATCAGAACTAAGGAACGCACCGGATTATAGATAATGCCTTAATGAATACGCAGCTTATTTGCAAATAGTTCTCTATTGGAATAGAAGAAATTTCATTTCTCTTTTTTTATTAGATAGGTCCTTTCTAATTTTTTAAATTCATTTTTATGCGTTTAATAGAAAACTAATATAATATTATTTTAATCATACAATAATATGATTAAAGAAAAAGTAAAAATTTTTCTTAACAACTAGAAATCAATCACTTAAAAAAAGACAAAAAATTTTGTTTCTGATCTTTAATGTTTTTTTTTTTTTATTCATTTTAAGGCTTTACTTTACTTAAACTAGCTTTAGTTATTATTTAGTTAGTTTAGATAAAGGCGAGGACACTCGCTAACATTTGTCCTTTTTTTTTTGGTTAATAGGCAATTGTAATCTTCTCTTCGCAGGGTCATTAAGAACATTCAGATGATTTGAATGATTTCAAAATTCTAAAACATTCTAGTCCCACGTCTCTGGGTCTAATTTCAAAAAATCTGTTCCAATATCAAATCTTTTGAAAAATGCCTTGTTTCAGAAGTGACAAATGGTTTCAGGCCCCCTGCAATTAAATTTGACACATCGTTTTGTTTTATCGTAATGATGCATAAAAGTTCTGGTTTTTTGCTGATATTAATATCAAAGACATTTCTTTTTTAATTACATAACTGATATCTTTATCAAAAAAATGATAGGTCCATTCCTTCCGGACTAATATATCATAAGTGATTAATAAATTTTTTTTATTCCTATTTAAAGGATAGTTTGTCAAATTCTGAATGAATAAATATATTCATGAAGCTTTCTCATAATTTCCAAGTCCTGATTTGAAGCCAATACTGCTGCTGGAGCATAAAACCATGCTTTCAAACATAAACAATGAAAGTGCTAATTTCTTTTATTCCTTTTCTTTCTGAACTGCTCATTTCAAATTCATCTCTAAATAGAAAAGTTTTAGGCAATAAATTGCTTTAGAAATCCATATGGCGTAAAGGATGAAGAGGTCCTGGGGCGCAGAATGATATTTCCGATAGAGGCAATTTGACTAAAAATATAAAACAAAGCTTGTAGAATTATTTCTATTCATCTCTGGACTGAGATGAACTGTGTATTATTAAAAAGTTTGCGATTTCATCTTTATGATTTCTTAAAATTTTTTTATCATATTCATCTGCCAATCTGTTTTTGAATCTTTTTTGTCAATTTTAATCCAACTTCGCAGAAATCTTTTGAAGAGGTCGGTGGTAGGACTTATTATAGCTCCTACTTTTGAATCAAAAATAGCCTTTACTACAATTTACAAGATATGATGTCTGCAAGTTAAGTACATATTTTTCCCTAATAAATTCGACAAAATAGTGCAGTTGCCTACGTTTACTGCAGGTGTCAAAATAATTTAATTTTTTCAAAAAGAAACCACTCTTCAAGCGCCTCAAAATTGGCTGATCCTAACCTTCTCCAGTTCTAAATACCAATTCTGGTATTCCTATCAATTCTTCTTTTTCTCCAATTATCACTACCAATCACTAATTACTATTTCTAGACGTTCAACTATTTCTTTATTCATGATTGAAATTAGAAGGTTATCGTCCCAGTGAAGAACGGTAGCTTTTAAATCATTGACTTTTATTCGCTCCTTGATTAATTCTACCCTTTTTTTGCGAATTTTTATTCTCTGCTTCTGGATTGATGAGCGACTTATAATTAATTCTGGTCTTGTATATTAAAGCATCTACTCTTGCAATTAGAATACGAACAACATCTCTGCCGAAACTTTGTACCTATCCAGTAATAATGCCAGTTTAGGGGTCAACACCTCTTTATACCCTTTTGAGAACTTCCTTCTTTTTATATTGAAGGTTTCACGGCTCTTACTTGGACCTGCTGATGAATCTTCGGTATTAATAAAACCTGTTTCATCTATTTTAAAAAATTAAAATTAAAAACGGAATAGCAATGTGATCCGCAATTGTAGATAGATCCCAACGTAAATTAGCCAATACAACAGGCCCAACTTTATTCAAACTTGCTTTTCCCCATAACCGTTGCCTTTAGATAAAAAATGGTAAAAACAAAAATGAAAGAGCATTAAATTGTCTTTTTAGTTGAGGGGTGATGTACCAGTTATCGGACATGAGTGTCATCGGACACAACACATACGAGTTGTATATTAAATGTAATCTCAGCCACCTATTCGTCACTACGGAATGCCATGGAAACCAGTAGGAAAAAGACCAAGAGGAGAGCTAGGAAGAGATGGGTAGATAATATCAAGAAAAATCTTGAGCTGATGGGATGGTGGAATGGTCGGGTGAAGAAGAAAGCACAAAACAAAGGTTATTTCGCAGAAGATGAGCTCCCCAACTCCATAAAGCTCCAATACTTTTATTAATAAATAATAATACTGTAAATACTCCTTCGATGACTCGGACGAAGATTAATGTATATATCCCTGCTTCAGCCAGATAGGGGGTGGCTAACGTTATTAAAGAGGGGATTCCGAGAGCAGAAGCCATAACCCATCTGGGTCCAAAATAAGTCGCCAACCAGCCACCAAGGAATATAGTGGATATATAGCCATAAAAATATGAAGATAGAATATAACCTTTTTGTATGGAGTTCCAATTGAAATCTCTAACCTAAAAAGGAAAAATATAAATTTAGTTTGATTTTTTTTTCTATTTTCATTTTAGTGTTATATTTTATTTAGCTCTAAGAAGCAAAATTATCAAATTTTGTGCTTACCTCAATCTGAGTACCATTTTCTAAAGTTTTATTATAGTATTCTGTCATTGAAATAATAACTAAGTTTAAATTGTTTCGAAGCATATAAACAATGTTATATCCTATAAACAATAAAAGAGCAATTCGATATCTTCTTCTTTGATTCCAAGAAACATCAATTTTCTTTCTGAAAATTATTTTTAATTTAAATTTTAAATTTTCATATGGGGAGTTAGTTAATAAAAGTTAAAATTTAATTTAGAAAGATACAAAATTTTTACTTTCTTCTAACGCCAGAACAAAGGATTGTAATATAGGAAAGTTTGGTATCAAGATTTTCCCAACGGATTGATGGCCTCTGAGTTTAGAAAAATGATTTAAATAATTCTGTTTATGTATCCGTTGAATGGATTCACGAATTGAAACAAAATTTTAATCAAGAACCAATCAACTTTTAGTAAGCCTCGACTTAGTGGAGTTAGTAGTAAATTTGAAGTTCAACTTAGAAAAATTAAAATATCTTAATTATTAATATAGATAATAACAATCAAATACAGAGGGCAAGAAGTACTGGCTGAGATTAATCTTTAATGGAGCAACAGGCACCCAAAATGAAAGGCTCTGAAAGTTATATCAATTATCATCAATCAAGTAGGCCTTTCAGTGAAAAATTTTTGTTGGATATGAACGTCAGATATATACATTTATTTAATAATATATAGTGTTAGGTATTGTTATATCTAAATAAATTAATATGATAATAATTAATATATATGAATATATCAATCAAAACTTACTCATTTTTATCTTGACTAAAGGGCAAATTTTCTTCCAAATTGGTTTCTTTTTTCATTATGGCTTGTTCACTATGTGTCTGGTGTAGATTAATTTCTAAAACTAAATGTAAAAAACAAAACAATTTATATGCAAAATATTTTAATAATTTATTGAAAAAATTATTCATTTAATAAATTATTGATAACATCAAATAAATAAATGTTTTTCTTAGCCCTGTATATTGAAATAAACAATATGGTTATCTCGAAATTAAGAAATTTTGATTATGGATATTAGAAAGAAAGAAAATGAATATGGGCCATCAATGTATATGAACTTAGAAGATGACTTTAAAAGATGAGAAGGCAAGCAATAAGGTAGCCTTTGGATCCTCAAAAAAATCTCAAAATTGAGTCGGGTTTGCTAGTTCATCATCAGACCAGTGTATATATATATATATATATATATATAAGAACAACAATGTTGTATGTTTTTCCCTTTAATATGAGATCAGAACCCTTTTCCACAGTATTTATCATTATTTGAGGTATTTTCTATAATTTAATAATTATATTTATTAAATCATATGTCATTAGATTTATTTGTTTATTGTATTTTTTAAAGATCATCAATACTTTCAGAAAATATGTTGTTGCAATAAGAGTTTCTTTATTTTAATTATTTAAAAATAAATTCATCAATATCTTTCATAATTTATTTTCAATGACAAGGAATGATAAATGTTGGCAAGTAAGCAATAAATTGCTTTGAATTCCAATAAATTTCGAAAAAATATTGGATAATATCACTCACATTTCTCAATAAGTACCAAGGCTGTCACATACTGTAGATGGCGCTTCTAATGAAAAATTCTTATGATTTTTAGAAAGTAACAACCTTCAAACGATGTTTCAAAATTTCATGACAATCCGGCCATTAGTTTACAAGTTACAGTGGTTTTAGTGACGCTACTTTTGTTATTTTCAAAACAATGGAAAAAAAGGAATTTC
>JAAAKE020009739.1:0-10923 GCA_010014785.2 Anisolabis maritima
TTTTAATTTAGAGATTAAATTTTCAATTTTTGGCCAGGTAATGATTGGTGTGATAAGGCGTTTTCTAGGGATTAAATCATAAAATTCCATTTTAAAAGAAGATATGATAATGGATAAATAGGTAAACATTATAATGGTCGAGTATTAAATTCTAAATTTGTTCACATAATGATATAATCTGATGTCAATTTGTCAACTAATGAAATAATTTATGCAGGGTAATTAAATGGATTTCAGGGTTGTTTATTTTTCATATGGGGAAATATTTGTTTTAGGTGATTTTATAAAACAATTAATAAGCCTAATATTTTATCCAATTACTCAGAGACATCGCATCATATTAGAGATTATTAGGATTATAGAATGATATTAATAAACAGAATATTATTTCTTATATGTAAATAATTATTTGAACTTGTTCTTTCAAATATAAATCCTCCTTTTTTTTGCTCGTCTTATTATAAGGATTCGGTATTCATTTGGAGATTCGGCCGAAAATAAAAGCAGCCTGGCCCATCGCTCAGCCTGGCGGATGAAGATGAAAAGAAAAAAATACTGAGAAGAAATGTAGTCATCTCACATGTAATAATCACTCGAGTCATGTGTATCTCTTACCAAATGTGAACCCAGATTTTCTTTTAATTATTAAAATTTAAATAAAATTTGAAAATTCAACAAAATGACTCCTCTGGCTTTAAAAGAATTTATTTGCAATTTTGTGGATATTCATTGTTTTTGATAAAAACCTCTTTTTATTTTTATAATATTCTAAATTAACAATATGGAGCTCATTTTAATTTAAAGTTCACTTTTAGAAATAAAAATAAAATTTAATAAAATGAAATAAAATTTTCATTAATAAAATTCTAATATTTATAAAATTAATTAAATGGATTATAATTAAAGGCACTTATGGAGTTTAAATTCATTAGTTGAAGTTATCGTAAGAGAATATATTCAAGAGGCACTCATAATAATAGGAGTAAATAATTATAAAAGTGGTGATGCTAAATTAACGTAGCATTAAATATTTTGAACAGGCAATTTAATAAAAATATTTGAAAGTGTAAAAAAAATTTTATTAAAATGGTTTTATTCACTTCCTTTTCTCTCTGCTCACTTATCGTTGCCTTTTTTACTTTCTCTTACTTATGAAATAATTTTTATATAGTGAGAAAGCATTGGGATCGTAATAAAAATTGATGTCAAGATTTCAACGGAAATACACATTTGGAGGTCCCCTGAGTCTAAAAATTGGGTCTCGCAGAATGGTTTCTCTGTGTGTGTGTGAACAAAAAATAATGTTCGAGGCTAAAATTTAAGCCAGATACCCTCGTCGCTTTTGAGTAAATTCAGCTAATGGATACTAGTATTTTACTGATGTATATTTTAGTTTTTTTTTTTTTTTTTGATTTTTATTCAAAATTTGCTCTAACAATTTTGAATAAATTTCATAAAGCAATTAGTCATTAGATGATCTTTGAAACCTCTATCCTCCCCAAAATTGTTTGGGGCCCACTTCACTGATGTACTCTTTTTAGTTTTTTTTTTTTTTTTTGTGAATTTCTCTTAAATCATTCTAACGATTTTGATTAAATTGGCTGTACATATAATAAAATAGATAATCTTGAAGATATATTATTATATTTCCACCTCAAAATAGCGAAGAATCCTAAATTTCAAACTTTACAAGCCACGCACACCTCACATGCGTAGCTGACTGTCCAGGCATCTTTCGGAAAACAAATAAAGTCCGAGTCATATGACTATATATTGAAGGGCTTCCTAGGGGGCACTACGCAAGAAATATGGTGTGACAGCAAATCACTCTGCTTTCCTTACCTAGGGTAAGAGAAAGTTGTGTGAGATTCGTTTAGTCATACCATTTTATTTATTAATTTAATCAAATAAATAATATTAAAGGAAATAAGTGTTCTTCATTGATTAATAAAAACCCTATGATTATAAATTATATTTAAAGCTAAGTGTGATTTTCCTGACCTGTGTTGTTCTCACAGAGTTGTCCCTCCCAGCCGGGAAGGCATTCACATTTGAAGCGCCCCTGTTGTAGGGCAACACAAGCTGCACCGTTGGCGCATGGGTTGCCGTTGGCCATGCACGGGTTAATCTGCAAACACGAACAGTTAATAATCACGCAAAAAAAAAATTAACCGTAGAATCTTTTTAAGGGAAATTAAACAAACTTACTGTAACGTCACAATCGATGCCGGTGTAGCCAGATCTACATAAACAAGTGAAATTGTTGAGTCCTGGTTCGTCTTTGCACATGGCTCTCTCTGGACAAGTGTCGTTTCTACAATCGGACCTCTCATCTTGGCAGTTGATGCCACTGTAGCCTGGAAAAATAATAGTGCATTAATGATTTATCAGGCTGATAAACATTTAATCGAGTTTCTTCGCTAGTGTACTATTGAAAAGGAAAGATGAAATTTTTTTGTGACTTGTTTAAAAAAATTCAACTTAATTAAATTTATTTTAAAATAATTTTAAAAATAAATATTTTATTTAATATAATCAGATTTGTTATATAATTCATTTATTTTCTCAATTGCTTGTGTGTTTTTTTTCTTAAAGTAGACATCGCATTTATTTTAAAGATAGCTTAAAAATGGAGAGAAGTTTATTAAGTTGAAATTTTTTCTCTTTAAGGAATTTTCTCTTATATAATATTAAAATCAAAAGCAATTAAATGAAACAAGGGATTCTTTTATGAAGAACATTTCAAATAAAATTTAAAAATTCTTTTAGAAATTAAAAAAAAAATTTCTCATTTCTTTTTTTATAGATATTTATATATATTTGCTCATGTTTAATCAACTCCCTTTTTACAATATAAATATAAATACAAAAAATGGTAATGAAAAATTAATTCCAAGGAGAAATTAATTACCCCTTTTAGAGGGAAAGGAAAATCCCCCCTCCGCCTAAAAATAAGACAAGATAAAATATGAATTCGGTCAAAGAAGGGCGGCAGTCCAGGACAAAAATATGTAACGTTCGTGCACCTGGCTGCCCTTGAAAAAGTATACAAAATTCATCCCTTTGTATACGCTGGTTGGATTTGTACCCACCTTTAATTATATATTAAATAACAGGAAAGTTAAAAAACAAAAAACTTCAAGAAAACACTTACCAGGCGGACACTGGCATCGATATCCTTGAGGTAGATCGACGCAGGTAGCACCATTGAAACAGGGCTGAGATGCGCATTCGTCGATGTCAATTTCACATCGGCGGCCGGAGAAACCAGCCGGGCAGAAACATTGAATTCCATGTCCTAAAAATTGGAAATCGCATATATGTAAGTAAACAAGTATTAAATTATAAATTTTTAAAATAAAGACTATGATTTATCTATGAGGCTTACCCATGGGAATGCAAAGTCCACCATGTTGGCAGGCGTTATCCGTACACTGCACAGGCTGGCATTCGTCCCTTGCAGAAGCTCCTGATGCTGACGTTTGCATATTAGTGGGACATTCAAGACAGGTGGTTTGTCCAGCTTGGGGTTGGTAGAAATGCCTTGGACAAGGAGCACACGGCGCTAATCCAGTCGGGGAATATTGTCCTGCGGGACATTGAGCTGGAACAGACAAAATTTGAAGCTTGGTTATTTCAGAAATAGGGCCACCGAGAGCTTAACCGAAGCCCGGTCCCCCTCCAAAAACTAAAAATTAATTTTTGAATTTATAAAATAGTTTTTAATAAAAGTTTTATTAAAAGATGTTATTTTAACCCAATTGCCAAGGAGCCAGGCCAGGACTAGAAAAATATTTGGAGCTACTATATTCATCGGGAATTTGTATTCAATTTTATTATTTTTGACCACAGGCTGAAGACTTGTCCAGTGTAAATGACAATTCGAAAATATAATACGAATGCAATTCTTACTCTTAGTAAGAGAAAGTAAAAAAAACATTAATTAATTAACGCCAATCCACTTGAAAAGTTTTTTTTAACACAAAAATTTTAGAAAAGTTTTTTCAATTAATAATATAAAAATAAAATAAAATGCATTTGTTATGTTTTTCTTCATTCTTTACTTTTAATAAAAAAACCTTTACTTTTTGATAATATGTGTCTTTGAGTGAAATAATGAAAAATTGAGATTTAAAACGAGATTAGAAAAGACTCCACCGAAATTGCAGGTTCAGCTTAAGAGTATAAAATTGTAAATTAGAATAAAGAGTAAGTTGGCCCTTTGCACGTCCTGACTAATGAAAAAATGACATGTCATCATGTATTCACCATTTATGGACTTTGGAATTAATTTATTGAGAAATCCACATTTTTTTAAGGAAAATAATATTTTTTTTCTATAAAATAACGATAACATCGTTAGAGATCATCTTAAGAATAAATTGGGTTTGTCAATTTAAAAAAAAATATCCTTTTATTGGAAAAAATAAACACCAAAGAGTTTTATTTTATACATTCACTATGATTTAAGAGGATTTTCCAATGACATATTTCATAAAGATATAATATTTTATTTTTCCAATAAAATAAATAAAAGAAATATTTAAAAATAATTTTTGTTTAAAAAGCTTACTTAAAGAAATAAATCTATGTGATATTTTATATAAGCTCTTAGAAGGTTTCGAAAAGAGTATTATCAGTATTATATTTTACTAATAATATACGAGTATATTAAAGATAAAAATATTATTGAAATTTAATTTATACAATTCCATTTTTTTTAATAATGAAGAAAATTTCATTGGTATTTAAAAGAGGTGGTTTTAGAATTAAGCATCCCCATTCACTCCATTTAGAGGCAATCGGCCGAGGGGGTAAAGCAGCTAACTCATAATCCTGAGGGAAAGCAACTCAGGTTCAAATCCATCTCATGCCAAAATTTATTAGTGAAGCCTCCTCCTGTGGGGAAGGGAACCCACCCCAGTATTATTTCAGGAAAGTTTCTCTCTAGAGTAATCACAACGTGTCACTTCCTGAAACAAATGACTGAAAAGAAAAGATTCCCTCCATTTAAAATTAGTGGTGAGTAATTTAAAATAAAAAAAAAAAAATACCAATATTTTTGCAGTTTTCTCTATGAGTCGTGTGAAGTATTGTCTTGTGATCTTCCTCGAAATAGAAGATACTGAGGGTGAATTTATATGGCCTTTTCCTTCCTCTTGCCTCGCTTCTCTTCTTCCCCACCCTTCCTCGCTTTCCCTCCCATCACAAATCACAGAAAACTTCCAAGTTTTTGGCAAAGAAAATATGAGGTGAATGAAGTTTTATGAAGCATGTATCTAAGAGGGCCTCCTAAAGCCCATTTTTTATATTTTCCTGAACTAAGATTAATGTAACACTAAATAAAAATGTTATGAAACAATTTCAATTCCCTGAGAAGGAACCCGCTTAAAGGCCAACATGCAATTATAAAAGTATATTATGTGCAAAAAATCAGGCTCATTGGTTAAACTCACCTCTACACTGATCTGCACTAGGTGCTGCAGGTTGATAGGTGTAGGTCCCAGCTCTACAGGCCTGGCAGTCCTTAAATCCAGCTGCGGGTGGCTCTGAAGTATAACTATTTCGAGGACATTCGAGACAGGGAACTAAGCCAGTAGGCGAATAAGTCCCATAACCACAGACTGGAACGCATTCGGCCACACTCTTTGAACCTATATCTCTGGTATAGGTGCCTGAAGGACAACGTTGGCATGAACCTTGACGAGCTCGATCTTGGTACATTCCACGAGGACATGGGGTACATTGTTTTTGTTTTACTCCAGCATAAGTACCCGCAGGGCAGTGTACTGTAAAAATGTATCATTTTTTCAATTGTTGAAAACTTAAAATTCAAAAAATTCATCTTAACTACTAACATATGTTCAGCCCAGAGTTATAATTCTCTGAACATAATTTTATAATAACACTTTAGGATTATATTTTTCTAAAGTTGTTTATATATATATATATATAAAATTATGAGGTGACCTTGTAGGGTTATTATTAAAAGTGAATATATGAAAAAAATAAAGAGAAATATTAAAGTTTTGAAAAAAAAAAAAAATACTAATCAAATTTAATTATCAAACAAAATTTAAATAGGATAAAAAATAATATTAATAAGACAAAGTTTCTAAACAGTACAGATGTTAGCTAGTCTCATGTTATTTAAATATAGAATCAGAATCGTCAAGAATGAGTCAGGGGATGCCTTTAGAACATGTCCATCTGGCCACCAAAAATAGCGATCATTATTTTAATAATATTTTTGAAAGATATTTTATGATAGTGATTTATTCCCATACGCTAAATTCAGATTTACTCTATATATAGTTTAATTTTTATGATGCTTTTTTCTAAACGGGCCAATCCCTATACTGTTTACTCTATATCTTTTTAGTAGTTTATTGCAGTATCCTTACGAGTTTTTATATTTCTTCTTCTTCAAAAAGAAAATATTTTTTCTAAAGAGGATTTGTAAAGAGCTGGGAGGAGTATGAGAGAGGTGGGTGGAGTCACTTACAGCATCTGGGAACGTCGCTGGTGTCGGCGTTAAGGACTTCACCCTCATTACAATCGAAGCCCCTTGAAATCTTCGATCGGACTGCTCTCAATGGGGGACACTGATTACCAATTGCCGAGACATTAAGAAGGGGTTCAATGACAGCACTTGCGTATGGCACAGATAAGTCAAAAATTAGACTGAGAGTAGAACCACACAAGTCGTATAGATGGGTGTGACGTACTAGAGGAGCTACCACCAGGATGAACTCAGTCTGTCAATAAACAAAAAAATATTAAATATTATATTCATGTAATAATTTTTAAAAAATAATATTGTTAAACTCTTAAAAAGATTTATTGAAATTATCATAATTTTTGTTATTTCCTCGATTTATTTGCTTGATTTACCCCGTATTGTAATATCGATAAAGAAAGAGAGAAAAAAAAATACAATATACCCCTTTATGAAAAGAGAAAAAGAAGAAAAGCCTGGAACTTGAAAAGAGAGGAAAATATACCAATATGTGTAGTTGGAATAAAACGTAATCCTCTTGTTACCAAATCCACTTGTATACAAAGGAAATAATTAACTCTTATTTTTGATTCAATAAATAAAAAAAGAAAAAAGTAAATAAATTATTTATTATTGTAAATTTAATATTGTTTAGTCAATTTTTATGAATAAATACTCTGAATTTAAATCTTTTTACGAAATAAAGAGAAAATCAAACAAAGTCTTCATGTATAAGATTTTATCTATCCTTTGAGACAATATTAAAGAAAGAACTCAATAAAAAACTTGATTGATAAAAAAAAGGTTTAAGGGATATTTTTCATAAAAAATAATTACTTTTGAGTATATATATCTAACCTTATTATACGAGCAATAATTGTATATAAAATCATAACATTGCAAATGGGTGTTTTTCAAAACAAAATAAATGGTTCAAGTGGCTTTTTAATCTGACTTTGGAAACAGAGTATACGAAGCAAAGCTTGCTCCCCTCGAATTTCTAACAAATAAAAATAAATAATAATTAAAAATTATATTAATAAATATATCAAATTACAAAAAAATAAAAATAAATAATTAAAAATTATATTGATAAATATACCATATTGTATCAAATTATAGAAAAAAAAATCAATAAATAAAGAAATTTAGTTAAATAGAATTCTTTTTAACGAAACGATTAAGAAAATAACACATGCATTTGCTTTCTCTTAACTATTTTCGTAACTTTTTTAATTTTTTATTCCTATACTTATTTTTTTGTTCATTTAAACGTTATTATGTGGAACAGTCTGTGAACCCCTGAGTTCGAGCTATTTTAATGACTTTATACCATTTTTTAGGACAAGAATTTGATCTGCCAAGGTCTCTATTTTTGGAAAACTATTTAATAATTGTAATAATCAATTTAAAAATTGTAATATTTTGTTTCTATTAAGTGTTTGGTTAGAAAAACAAATTGAAGAACGCCGCTTAAAGAGTAATATGAAAAAGTCTAAAAAAGAATATTAATATTTATGTCAATATTTTTTAAAGGGCCGAGCGACAGCTCGGTGTCCCAGGTACCATATATATAAGTGATTAAAAAAATCAATTTAAAATGAATAAAAAATAAATAGGCTATGGTAAAAAAAACAAAGGCTAAAAAAAATAAAAAGCTTTTTCTAATATACAGTAAAATATATTTACATGGGCATGTCGATTTTTGTTTAATAATTTTCATTTAAAAAAAAATTTCATTGTTCTGATTTTAATTTCCAAAGCTTTTTTTATAATAATAACAAAAAAAAAAAAAAAAAAAAAAAAAAACTAAATTACAAAATAATAAAAATTTTTCATTTTTAGTCACCCTTAACTTTTTTACTTTTTACTTTCTCCTACCTATATTTATGTAATATATAGTGAGAAAGTCTTGCCATCGCAAAAAAATTAGATGTCAAAAATCCAAAGGAATACACGTTTTAAGGTCCCTTGAATCTAAAAAATGGGTCTTACAAAATGACCTGTCTGTGTGTGTGAACAAGATTCCTCAAAAACGAAAAATGTACGAGGCTGAAACATTATATTTAAGTTAGATATTCTTGATCTCGAAGCTTTTCAATAAAATTGGCCCTCGGTTACTAGTAATTTAAAGATGTACTTTTTTTTTTCCGATTTTCACGTAATTTTATTAAAATTCATAAAACAATTATTTATTATATAATTTTCGAAATGCATTATATTAACCCTTATTTCCCTTAAACTTGTTTGGGAATCACTTTATTCTTGAAGGTTTTGGTGGTTTTTGTTATTTTGTTTGTATTTTCTCTTAAATTATTCTAATAATATTAATTAAATTGATTGTATATTGTTATATTAAGAGATGAATTAGAGAAAGGCTACCTAGAGGGTCCAATGCAAAAAATGGTGTGACAACACATCACATCACTCAGCTTTCCTTACCTTAGGAAAGAGAAAGTTGTGTGATGTGCGTTTATTATACCAAATTTTTATAGATGTTTTAAGATACGGTATAAATCAAAATAACATTTAATTCCCTTGTATTATTAAATTCTATTTCTTTCGAAATTGGTCCAAAATTGCTTGCCATCCATATATATATAATTTATATATAAATCTGATATATCTAAACGCACATCTCATAACTTTCTCTTATCTAAGGTAAGGAAAGCTGAGTGATGGGCTGTCAAACCAGGTTTTTTACGTTGGGCTCGCTAGGGAGCCGTTCAATGTACAGCCAATTTAATCAATATCGTTCGTTAGGGTTAGTTTAAGAAAAAATAAAAAAAAAAAGTAAAAACTAAAAAAGTACATTACTAAAGTACTAGTACTCGTTGGCCGATTTTATTCAAAAGCTTCGAGGTGCAAGTGATGAGAGAACCTAGCTTAAATATCTAATGTTTTCATTTAATTTTAATTGATTTGTTGATTATTAACATTTTATCCATTTGCTTTAATGATCTCAAAATTCCGGGGAGTCGTTCATCAGAGTTTAGCCGTAAGCCCTTAACCTTGTAAAGGAAGTTAGGTCGGATGGAGTAGGTTGCTCGAATTATCTCTTAATACCTTTAGCTTAGTTATTTTCTTTTATGATAATTCATAGTATTAAATTAATCCTTAGTTTATTATACTGTAAACATATATTTTAGAATTGTATATAGGTTAAATGGGCAGAAAGATAGAAACACTTAATAAACTAGTTCAAAATGAATCTCTGGATTATTTTGATAAACTCGAATCTGAAGAAAATTTCAAATTTACCTTATTGAAGGCAATTTAAATTTTGATATTTTATTTATTTAAGAGTATTTAATATTTATTTTCTAAGGATTTTTTTTAAGTCTTTTTCTGAAGGCCATTAAGACTCCGTTCATATTTATTTAAATTAAGTGATAGCCAATAAAATTTAAATAAATTTCAGGACGGGAGGCGAACCAATAACTCGCAAGAGCTTTACCTCTGCTCTATCGATTTAAATTGATATTATATATCAATTTTATTGTTTAATTCAGTGGTCTCCAAACTTTTTTGTTCGAATGCCTTTAAGACAGAAATAATAAATGGCGATCCCCAAATGAATGAGTAAAAATCTATTGTGATAAGTATTATAATTTATTTGGAAAATTAGTTTCAATATCCATCATTGCAGAAAACGATCATGTTTGAATACAAATTTTTGAATTTATTTAAATAATTATAATATTTAACTTTTTCACTTTAAATATAAAAGTTTTTTTTTGGCGTACCCCCACGTCTCGGCTCGCGACCCTCCAGGGTAGGTGGAGACCATTGGTCTAATGATCAATAATGCGGTGGCTTAAAAAATTCTAATATATGGAGAAAAGAAAAATGCCATAGTTCAGGTAATCAGTACTCACCAGATGTGAGCTTTATTATTTAAATTAATATTCCAAAAAGGCGGGCCCAAGCCTGATATTTACGTGAGGTACCTATTTCGGAAAACTAAATATAAAAAGTGGAGGGGGAGGGCAGAAGGGACAATTAATAGCATTTTATTGATAATTTTCAAACGAAATTTTTATTAGCAATAAGCCCTATTAATAATTTCCACTCATGTGTGGTAGAGGGTGAGTATTAAAAAGAAAAAAGTTCGTCTTTATATATATATACAGGCTATATATATGCATGCGCGAATGTTTAGAAACGATAAGGGGAGAATGAATATTTAAATATAAGAGTCTAATCAAAAGAGTAAGAAATCTAACTTAAATGTTAGATAAACGACCACCTGTTTTAGTAAACCTAGTAGATAAACATATATTTATTATTCAAATTAAATTAAATTAAATTTATGTCTCTTTAATGTAATTTTGAATTAATTTTTCCTTGTAAAAGGAATAAACATTTTAAGAAAATTTTAAAAAAGAGAATAACACTTCCAAAGGCTTTTCTTCTTTGATATA
>JAAAKE020009750.1:0-10920 GCA_010014785.2 Anisolabis maritima
TTAAAAGTAAAAAAAATCAAAAACAAACACAAATAAACCTAACCACTAAAAAAAAAAAAAAAACAAAAAAAAAAAAAATTAATTAATAAAAAAAAAAAAAAAAAAAAAAAAAAAAAAAAAAAAAAAACAATATTAAAGACCAAAACATATTTTACTTACAAAAAAATTATATACATCTTTTCTTTTATATAATGTAAAGATATTAAACTTATGAACTTAAAGCGTCCTAATCCCAAAAAGTTCTTTATGATTTTAATAATAAAAAAAAAAAAAATAAATAAATAAATAAATAAATAAAGGCTTAGCCAAACGAAGCTTATAATATTTAGTTGGAGACAGCTCAGGTTCAAATCCACCTCATGGCAAAAATGTATTAGTTGATAACATGATCCCATGAAAGTTATCCTCTAGAGCAGGGATTCCCAAACCTTTATAGACCGCGATCCATTTTTTGAAAATAAATTTTTCGCGACTCATTTGAGAAATATCTAATAATAAGAGAAAAGGCAAAGTAATTACTAAGTTAATTATATTATAACTAACTTAGTTAATTATCAATATAAATAATAATAATAATAATAATAATAATAATAATAATAAACAGCGAGTTCAACGCCTAAATATTTTTTACTACAAATATAAATATTATATACCAAGAATTGAATACAATTTTTTCAATAAAATATATTTTATTAAAAGTAAAAATAAATTCATCCAAAAAAATCAGTTGTCTGTATAAGAATATATTTTTGATTTGACAGTCTTAAAATCAAAATGTGGAGTGTGCCTGCTTTCTATTTTTCGTATTACATCAATCACCGGTTCACTTCTTTCGCAGAAATCGAAAATTGGCTCCAAACTTGGATCGCCTCAAAAGACGAGTCTTTTTTTCGAGATGGAATTCGAAAATTGCCTGAGGGATAGGAGAAAGTAGTAGCCAACGATGGAAAAGACTTTAATTGATCTATTCATTTTGTTTTGAAAAAAATACATTTTTGAACACAAAAAAACGGACCGAACTAATTTGTACATCCAATATATTCACATCTACATTTGTGATTTCCAAACGCAATCCTATACTAACCCAGGATATAAATCAAAAGTAGATTGAATTGTGATCTGAGATATCTTGTACGTTAATAATAAATAATAAACAACTTTAAAGTTGGGTATATCTTTTATTTTCCGACACTTTTTTTGTCATATTTTAAAATTTTTTCGCGACCCACTGTTTGGGAAACCCTGCTCTAGAGTAATCACAACATGTCAACCAGTCCCTGGCTGAAGGGAAAAAAATTATAAAAGAAACTTGAGAAGTGAAATTGATTTTTCTTAAATGAGTATATAAAAAAAATCGTATATTGAATAAAACCGCTGGGGGGTTTGTTTAATTAACCATTAATTTAATTATTATTCGAGACGTATATTAGATAAAAGGCGTTAAAAGGGAAATATTTCCACACACAAGGCAGCCTTTAAATAACGCCTAAATAACTTGCCTTAAATACTTTTAATACCCAAGTGAAATTCTTTAACTTGTTAATTATACATATTTAGGGAGAACATTTAAAAGATAAAATAATTGATATGGCACTCGAGTCGACGAATTGCTGCAAATGATCCTGGCTGTTAACCGCAGCCTGAGTTCATAAATGGGAGAGAATCATGTTATATTTTCGAAAAATTTATGATGTATAATTTGTGTTATCTAGATCGCTTGAGTCATAATTATTTGTGATTAATTTCGGGATTTAAGTACCCGGGTAGGTGGGGGTGGGGGGCATGGAATGGAAACCACCCCCCGCCATGCCTCCCACTGAATGCTATCGACCCTTTTTGGTCGCGCATTTGGACATTTTCGAAGCAGAACCTCTTTCATTGACAACGACAATTTGCCAAATCAACAGCAAAAAAAGGAAAAAAAAACAGTTGATCTCCTGAAAAAACTTTATTAACTACCAATCACTTTCATTCCTATAACTTTAAATTAAAAAAAAAAAATTTTTTACTAATGATTAAAAAAAAAAACCAAAACAAAAAAGATTCTTGTTGCTGGAAGGTAGGCAGCCTAAATTACTAACTTAATAATGGATTTTAGAAAGGTTTTTAAATCTCCCTAGAAATTAGTAGATCTTTGGAGAAATCAATCGAAAAATCCATTAATGAGATGGTTATTTGGGTTGGCTACCTTTCTCGAGTTTATTTCTGCTCACCAAAGGTATTAATAAAATAACGTTGACACGCGCGAACTCTGACCTTGTCATACCAACTTCTTGTTCTGATTGTATATTATGGTTTTGCGTACGCACACTCGGAAAGGCACTGTTGTTTCCTATACTGAAAACATCCTAATTTTGTGATTCACTGATTAATAAAATGATGATTATAATAATAAATAAATATCACTTTACGTCATGGCACGTCACAACGATAATAATTTGAATATTTTTTTTTTTTTAATACTCCAACATAAATATTTCCAGGAAAAATTAAGTATTCCTTTTCACTTGTTCTCCATAAAACTCACCCAACCAAAGATTTTTGCTTCGTTTATCGAATAATATGATTCTCCGTTCGGTTTATTATTAATAATAACAAATAAAAAGCACTTTTTTAAAATAAAGAGCATGGCTATAAAAAAATCCTGGCAGAAGAGTTTCCATTTCTTTTGCCTCAGATTTATTCATACTCCCATTCATGCATCTCCTTTTGTTTTTTAAACTCTTTCTTCGGTCTCCCATTTTTTTCGATGCTCATTCTTTCTTTCTCTGTGACCAATTTCACGCAAAAAAAATCTCTTCCGGTATTCTTCCATGCTAATCCATCCTTTCTTTTTCCTTTGGACTTGGCACAGAAAAAAAAAAAAAAAAAAACACCTAGCTTCTTAATTTTTTAAAAACATAATAGAAAATTCCAAAACATTAAGAGTGTTTTGTTTAAATTTCCATATAGAAACAACAGGCAAATTAAAAAAAAAAAAAGAAGCTGGATAGATGAGGTGGGCACAAATAAAGCCATTCATACGAAACAATAAGTAAAAGATTTTTTTTCAATAGACCCATTCAACATGTCAATACTAATTATTTAAAAACCTTTTTTTTCCCCTCTCCCCATTTCTTCTTCTTGCCTTGTTTTAGTTAAAATCAAATCTCAAGTAATAAAAATCCGACCAAAGAGTTTCATGATAAAATGGATTTTTTTTTAAAGCCATTTCTATAATAAAATGAAACAACAAAACTAATGACCCAATGGGCTAAAATGGCCGGAAAATCCCTAATCATAACATCTTGGTTGCTTTAAGAAGAAAAAAAAAGGGCTAAGTGCAAAGCCGAGATACCGGTGTTTATGATGGCAAGTGAGATGTCGGCCGATAAACTAGCAATTGGCCTCGGAAATTTAGACCCCGGGGCTTACAAAAGGGCGCAAGGTCGCATTTTATCAAGTCGCTTCTTCTTGATCATTTTTATTTCAAAAGCAATGCATTTCCATTTTATTATATTTTACTAGCGAAACCTACAAAGGACGAGAGAGATAATAAATATATTAACAAATTTACTACTTTTGAAAAAAAAAAAAATAATTTCATTGAAGAAGCAAAGTAAGTACAGTAATCTCCAAAAATACAGTTTCTATTTTTTGGAAACTTAAGTTCTTATTTAATTAGATACCAATTTATGCCTCCATTGATAGGTCGAACTTTATGCTCCCTGAAACTTGAACCCAGGATCTCCAGCCTCACTCTTTTATATGCAAAAAATATCCAAGTAAGTGTTTCTTATCTTCCCACCAAAATGCCAATTTTAATTAAATGGAGTAATCTTCACGATGAGAGAAGTGCCTGTCTGCAGATCAGAATTGTGTGCAAGGGGAGGAAGTTAGCAGTAGGGCAACCTCTATTGAATTTCAGACACTTCCTTTTATTAAAAATATAGACTTATACCCGCCCTTTTCTTTTTATATAAAATTTCTTTGTTTTAATTTGCATACATGTTTCGGGAACTTGCTCTTCCCCTTCCCTACACTAGTCCCACAAAGAGTTTTTAAACTCAATTTTTTTACAATTAATTTTATAAACTCCAGGGTTCTCATATTTCACACTGGCTTTGTGATATGTAGTTTTCTTGAAAATTTGGTTGTAGTGTTTAAAAATGATTTTGATGTCATTTTTTTTTACAAAATAACAAATTTTACAAAACAAATAAACCACAATAAATTGGAAATGTAATTCATTTATTAATAAACCAAAAAAATTTTATATGCCTTATGAGCCGGGTTTCCCGATTTCCGGCGACCACTACACCACCAGACCCCTCGGAGAGCTCTATTGGAATTACATGATAGCATTCAATTAATTTCTATGATATATAACTAAGGGGCGTAGCCAAAGAAGCCCCCCATGTTACTTTCAATTGGTAAAATAAGTTTTTATTGAATGTAACAAATAAACGTTTTATTTTTTTAACTGTCACTTTTCAGATAACATTTCGGCAAAAATTGTGCCGTCTTCAGGTTTTTCAGTTTTCGATTTTTTTAATTACTTCAAAGATCTTTTATTTTTATTTTAAGTTTTATTAGATCATCATTTTGAAGATCAATTAATTGGCTGCATTGGGCAAATAGCAAAATTTTTTTCCCTCTTTGTTTTTCATTTGACCTTTTTTAAAATATTAAGATTTCTATTCATTTCATCTTTCTTATATTTTCAGCTTTCTTAATCTAGCTGGATTTCAATTTCCTTAAGGTTGTGTACAGATAACTAAATCCTAAGGCTTAGAGGCCCAAACTAATTGTAAATTAATTTCTAATTGATTGATTTATATATAATTAGACCCCGAGTTAAAATTAATATATAATATATTCGATTTTGATTAAAGAGAATATTATACTAAAAATTGGTTTTTATAGTCATTTAATAAAATAAACTATTTGTGATCTAATAAGTATGCATACAATAGAGAATATGCTTTGAAATTATTCCGCCAGCCTCAAAGCCCTCGGATTCATTTATTTGCACTTTGTACTGTTTTATCTTGTTTATTATAATGTGATTAAATTCCATATGGGTTTTATGGGGTTGATAAGGGAGAAAAATAATAAGTTAGAACACAATGCACTCGAGTTTAGGAATAAAGTATTATTTACGGTTCATTTCATCTATATGAAATTTAAATGTGTTCATTTGGGAAAAAAAATTTAATATTTTTAGAAAATATTATTCAAGTATGAAATTAAATATTTTTATGAGAAAATTTTTTATTAATTAATGAAAGAAGAAAATTGTTGTAAAGGCATTATCTACATTTACAATAAAAACTCAAAATTGAGACGTTTCGAACAAAGTTCATCTTCAGTCAGTCCAAAATTGAAATAAATATACGAAAATGATGTTAATTTATGATACAGTCTCATTGGAATATGAGTGACTGAAAAATTTCTTCCGGCCCTCATGTACATTTGAGTTTGACACCCCTGCAATCTTCTTATTACAAACTAGCAGGTGATATATACTTAATGAGTAATAATTTTTTAACGGCACTTATAAAATATCATTAATGCTTTTTTAAAGAAAGTTTTCCCCAGCCAAAAGGCAATTTAAATTTCGGTTCCAATCTGATAGATGAATTTTTTCATCAAATTCATCTCTCATCTCATCGACGCGAAATAATCTGAGCTGTTAAAAAAAAAGGGTCGTAAAATTATCCAAATAAAAAAATTCTTAATTTCTCGGTTAATTTATTTTAGCGTGAATTTTTAATTCAAAACCGTGTGTATACATACATACATACATACGCCATAGTTAAATTAAACAAATAAAATTATAATGGCGTAACTATGTTATGTTTGGCCTAACTCATTTTTTTGCGAACGGCCGGAAAATATGCTATGCTTCTTGACCAGTTGTCTTCCGAAAGTTCACCTAGCTTTGTTTTTATTTTCTCTTTGTCTCTTCGAAAGGGAAGATTAAAATAAAAATAGAGTAAATATACTTCACTGTTTTTGAAATTGTTTTACAAACAATAAAAAGTAAACAATGAAAAGAGAAAAGAGGTCTTTTAAGAGACTCCTCCTAAAATTATAAATAAATATACGATCGCAGTAGGTTCAATCCATTTGTCCTGACAGAGTTTGCTATATTTTTTTTTTTCTTTTGTTATATTTTGGATTCTCTAGAAACGAAATTGATTTTTTAATCCTTTATTTTCAAAGAATAAAACAAGATTTCGGTAAATTTTTTTTTTTGTAAAAGGCTTAGGAAGCCTTCCAGAAAAGTTAATTATATATAAACGGCATTTAAAAATAATCCTTTATTGCAAAAATAAACTATCAAATGTGAAATTTGACAAAATCCTTTTATTTTTCTCGGCTACTCATTCTTTCGCCTTCTAAGGAACAATTGAAGGATTCTGCCAGAGATAGAAGCCAATTTTGAGCTTTTCTTAATGGTTGTTTACTATATATTAACTTTGAGATTACTGAGTTTATTGTTATTATATTATTGTTTTGACTGGGATATTTGGTGCCTCCCGGACTTGAACCAGGGATCATCCACTTTAGTGGCGAACATGCTGCCATTACACCAAGACCCAGACTCACAAAATATATTTTCTCAAGCAAGGGTAAACTTTACTTTTTGTTTTGAAAACTACCACCCTTTTCAAATTCAATATATATTAACTTTGACCGATTCACATAACAAACCAAGATATACTTGGAATTAATACATGTTCATATTCTTATATATTTTTTTATTAAACTTTCAAAACACTGCCTTCTAGTCTGGGATGTCGTTGTGACTGGAGAAATTATTTGAACTGATTGAGTTAACAACTTTTATTTAATTTAATTAATTACGTACCAGGTCAACGTAACGGCCCTCATTCTTAGACCATCTTCAGAGCCGGCTGGCGAGAAATATGAAATTGAATTTGTAGAAAGAGGAATGTACTCTAAACACAATATAAGCAGGGGCGGATTTAAAATGTCTCAATTGCGAGGGGCTCCGTGACATACAGACAACCCGGAACATATTTTTACAAGGTTAAGCTAGCTTAAAGTTTTTTCATATGTCTGTTAACCTATGTTTTAATAAATGTAGTTATTAATAACAATTATTATTAAGTAAAATCCCTCCATCAAAGACTATTATTAAATAATGAAGGACAAGGGACCTTTAAAAAATACATTTCGAAGAGCACCCCACACATGAATGTATAAATCCGCCACTATACACAAGAAAAAAATAATTGTCCTCCATCTTAAAAAAAAACCCTGCTTACGCTACTCAATTAAATATGTCATAAGCATTTTCTTTTCCACTTTAATTTTGATAAAGGTCTTAAAGTCATTTTTATAACAATATTTTCAATTTTCTTTTTTGGTAATATTAATAATATATTATTAGGCTCAAAATCTTTTTGTTTATTTGCAGATAATTAGGAGATGTATATTATTTTTGTTTTTTAAATAGGTCCCCTTATGACTTCTTAAAACGAAATAATAGATAGAGTTTGTTCTATTTATTTTTAGACGGATAATATATATGGGGTTCCCCTTTGGGAGGTGAGAACAAAAGTTTTTCTCATAATTAATAATTTAAGGTTTAACCTGTTTTTTTTCTTTTTTTTGGTACATACAATACATTATTCTGAAGACCTTTTTAGTATAAATTTTATATTTTTTCTTCTTTTAACATCAATAAATTTCAAGGTGTATAAATTTTTTTTCAAACAGAATCTCTCTATTTTGAAAATTTAAGTCCAGCCAAGCCAGTAAGAACCTTGAGGTGCGGCAGGTATTAGAGCTCACCCCACTCTAACGTATCTTTCTTTGTGATTACTTGAAAGCTTAGCCGGGTTAAAGAGAGAGCAAAGGGTAGTAAGGGTATTTGTCATCTTGATTAGAAGTGTTTGTTTATACTGGCCCGACTATATAATTTTTCATTTCCTCCCTGATGACAATTTGGTTTTCTATTTCAAGTTTTTTTTTTTTTTTTCTTGTTTAAATAAAACAAGAAAAATATTATTATTTAAAATAAGTCATTTGATGAGGAAAAACTGACTCTGGCCTATATGTTTGCATTAATTTTGCAACGTTAACTAATTGCAGGTCTTACGCTTTAGTTGATACATAATAATATTTAATTTACATTCTTACGTGCTGTAAATAAAAATAAATAAATTGGACTAAATGTGCATAAAGATTAAGTTACCTCCGTGGATCGAAGTCTACTTGCTCACCATTATCTTGAGACCCTGATTATTATGCAGTTCAACAAAAGTTTTAATTTTATATTTTATTTTCAAATGTCGTCTAATTATTCCTTCCTTAAATATTAAGTAGAAATATATAACCGATTCAACAATTGAGATATATTCATTACACGTAAATTTTATATGATTTATTATCAAAGGGTTGATGAACTATTTTAAGTAGATATTTTTTTATTTAAATATTAACACATTTAATACTAGTGGCGGAGTTAAAATGAACCCACTATATTTTCAGAAAATAATTTCTTCATTAAAAATATTCAAAATTTCTTCTTAAAGTGATGTCTGCCAGACGGTATCCTTAACCCTCGGTCCATATTCTCTCTCTCACCTCTATGGGAGAGGGAGAGCGCCTAGCATCCAGTCAATCAAAAATTAAGGAAGTCAGAAAGCCTTTGCATTGATTGGCCATCTTTAATGACATCACCATACAGCTTTATTAAATACATATACTCTATATTTTATTAATGGGCTCTTTTTTTATGACTTAAATGTTTTAGTTCAATCCTTCTCTAATATAATTTAATATTATTTTAATAAGGAATACGATAAGCTGATCCATTTCTATGCACATATTTATTTTTCTTTTTACTTTTGCGATACTCAAATATCAAGTTAATTTATTATAATAAAAAAATTTCCTACTCCAAATGGATCATCCGTTTGTTAGAGAATGGAAGGTGTAAATAAATACTTTATTTATCAGCTCTGTTTTGTAATTAATGTGGCCAAATATTTTTTGGGTTGGTACACGCCCCTGTTAGTTGCGTTCAAAGATCGATGCGATTTTCCATAAAGGACCGGGAAACAGTCCCTAGCTGGCCCTAAAGGTATGCATCAACACGTCTGCCTACAAGGTGCAGAGTATGACCCAACTTCAAACATGCAACTCATTTATATTCAGAGACCTTCATCAATTAATTTTCTTAATAAGATTTTACTTAAATTTATTCACTGATAACTAAAATATAATTATTCTATTATCTTTATAAAACTGTATAATAACTAAGTGTCGGTCGGTCCCTCTTTAGGACCATCTCACCTTTATGAAATTTTATATTTTAGAATGCATATTATTTCAATCTTAAATATCTGAGAAGAAATTAATTTTTTTTTAATTTTTCAATTTTAATATATATATAGTATATATATAGCTAATTTCTTTTGGTCATTTGGGCCGTAATTGAACACTACAGGGGGGGAGGGGGATATCAAAAATACTAAAAAAACATTTTGAAATTTTTTTTAAATTGTCCAAATTTCGCCTACTTGGTGAAATTTTATCAACTTAAGGTTTATATTTAGAAACACTCTAAAGGAAATTTTCCTATACTTTTATATTAATAGACTTTCTTATATGAAAATTTTTCTTAATTGGCAAATTCAAATATCTCTCTTAGGCCTCGAATTAAAATATTTAACTAATTTTTAATTATTTTGCAAACTCGAGCGAGCTCGGGGGAGATCTCTCTTCCCATTTGTCTACACTCTTGTTTTATATTTTTCAAATAATCTGTCTGTAATATATTATATAATTAATTACTCAGGACATTAAACTTCGTTAGATTCAAAATCTATATTTCCTTAGTATCAAACGCAGAATCTCCTGAATATTAATATCTACTTAAAATAAAAAAAAGGTTTCAAGTTCTTTTTTTTACTTTTTATTAAAAACATTTTTTTATAAAAATAAAATCTTCAAGATGAATGATAAAATAAACGTTGTAGAAAAATGATTTGATTTCAATCTGATTATAAAATAATATAACACGATTCGGTTCGTTAACTCGTTCATCTAAAAGCTAAATACTTTATCTCATTCGAATCGAATAAACGACGACACCATTAAGTTATTATTCATTTATTTTATTGGCCTTGAGGTTTATGTCCCTTTAACCAGCACATCAGTAAAATTAGCTTGTTTAATTAAAGTTCCATATGTCTTCAGATTACGAATGCAATACAAACCAACGATTTTGATTCCTTTTCGTCTGGCTTGAATTTGAATTTAATCCATTCCTTTAATACATTTGCAGTTGTTGTGAAAGGAAACATAAATATTTCAAACAATTTCCTCTTTGGTGATTGAGGCATCTACAGAGGCTCAAGAGGCTCTACAAAAACATAATGTGGTAGTAGACGTCTTTATCTCTCTGTTAGAGTTAAATTACATTCCCAGGACAGATCTGTTTTTCTTTTTTCTTTTAATCTATAAACAAAGTGATTTTTTCAAATAGAAATTTTTTCTATAAGATAGAGGGCATAAATTCGCCCGTTTTTGCCTCCTAGAATGTAGGCAATCCAATCGACCACCGCACTAATGTATTTTTCGAGCTCTTCTAGAGCGAATCAGTTGTTAATTTCTAGAATAAACAACTGCGCATGCGTGTCACGTCGTCATTAATAAGTTGGTAATCTCCATTGCTTATCTTCCAGCAAGCAAAACCAAGCGATTTATGCGAAAAATAATATACATGTGGCTCTGAGAGCTCTTATGAGCATAGATAATTTACATATAATTTTTATTTATATACATATATAAGAATAGATTTTAAATAAATGCAAAAAACTCAGATTAGAGCGGTGTTTCCCAACGTGGGGCCCACGCCCCACAGGGGGGCAATTTGATTGTTAAGGGGGGCAATTCGAA
>JAAAKE020009761.1:0-10920 GCA_010014785.2 Anisolabis maritima
TTTTATATGCCAATATTTTATAATCTTTATAATTATGCAAATTTTCCAATTATAATTCTTTTTATAACTTATAAAGTTGCAAACATCTATGGGGTAACATTAATTGCAAATATTTGCAAAGATTATACTCTATTTAATGTTTGTATGTTTTTCTCGTATCCTTTTAATCCCGACGGCCATTGGAAAACATAAATGAACCGTTGGAGATGTTTGATAAAAGGCGAGAAAAGTCTCATCATCCAATTATTTATTTTCGCTTGAGGATCAGGTGTAAAGTAACATATTTTATTCCCTAATAATTCACTTCACTGAAATCAATTAAAAAATCAATACAGCCCATTTGATAAGGAGTTATTTTATATACTTGTCACAACAAACAAAACTCGGATATCAAAATGAAAATTTTGGTATATTATTTATTATTCAATTTCTTTAAAACATACAACTCGCTTCAAAATAGGTATTTGTATTTTGACATTAAATATTTACATATGGTAACTCCCTGTCACCTGATGATAGTCGAAGTCTTTGTGTAAAGGGGAGTTTCACAGGTAGAGACGCTACTTTCATCTATAATTGAAATATAATATTTGAGAATATACATATAACATGTAGCTTTGAGATGAGTCCAGGGAAGAGTCGACAAACTCCTTCCCCTCCAGGCCATGATTGTCGTAGCATTATTTTAGACTATTACGGTAGGAAATAGTGAACTTAAAATCTTTTTTTAAAATTGACACTCTCATTCTTAAAAATATGGATAGCGTCCAACGTTATAATTTGTTTCATACCTCAGCATATTCATTCATTGAAATTTTATATTATTAATCGGATGAAAATAGTGTGAATGCTTTGATTGTAATGGATGATTGGTGTTGGGAACTATTCTCTATGTTCCAGACCACCTGCATGGTCTTTAATGAGAGCCGGAGGAATAGATTAGTCCAGGTCATTCAGAACGAAGGAAATATATGTATAGTATGGATGGTTAGAGAATCAATATAAATTTTATTTAAATAATTTAATTTTGGTAGCATTTTGACTCCAAATAATTATATATAATAACAATAATATGAAATTTAACCGAAATATGGTAAGGTGATGTTTTGCGTTCCTAGTTTTGGTAGGCGAGCCTATACGGTCCAAATGAAATGCAAAATTGACATTTATTTGAAACTTTTCTTTTAATAAATTTAATTTATTTTGAATTCGTTATTAAATTATTTTTATTTATTATTATATATTTATTTTCATCCATTTAGCCCTAGGCCGTTATTAAATTATTTATTTATTTTTATTTATTTATTTTCATCCATTTAGCCCTAGGCCGTTATTAAATTATACTATTTATGAAGAAAGAACTGCAATGGAATGGGAAGACTTTGCTGTGAATTTTCTCCCCAAATTGACGCGCACATGGAGTTCTTTTAGAATTTTCTTTTTAATATGAATACTATCATTCGAATATACTTTGTTGGAGTATATATCTTTAAGTAGGCCAGCTGACAATTTAGTTAATTTAAACATAACTTCTTGAAAAATTCCATTCTATGGTTCATTTACCTCTTAATGGATGTATATTGTATTTTATTAACAAATAGAAGCAAATGAATAATATTATGAAGCATAAAGGATTTTATTGAAGTGTATTCACCCTAATGACATGAAAATCATCCCACATTGTGTAAATACAATAATATACTAACAGAACATACAAATTGCTTAATAAATATATTTTGTTTGATGTCAGAGGCTTAGAAGTTTGAATTTGCATATAAATGGGAAATTTTAATTTTCAAGTAGAGTATTTTTCAATAAAATAAAAATAAATTATTAAAAAAATCACCAACAATTTTTACTTTCCCACACTATATAATAGTAAGGGGATAGTATTATGATCATGAAAAATTTAATCGCCCCCCTCCAATTTAAAAAAATAGTTTATTTAGGCTTATAACTTTTGAACCACTAATCGCAAAAGGATGAAACTTAATATCTTTATAACTCTAGGAGTGCCTAAGAAGACATTAAAATTTAAAGCGAATCGGGGCGGGAATAATTTTTGCGGACCATGATTTTCTCATCATCGTCTAGACTAAATCTTTGAACACTTGGTTATAATAATTAAGACGTTTGTCTTTAGCCCTGGACCAATTTTCATAACAATCCATTGAGAAGGAGCGGATTTATTAAAAAAAAAAAAAAAACGAAAAATAAAATATGGTGTAAGATAATAATAATAATCATAAGTCATCATAGAAAGAGACTTTATTTAATCTCTTTGATTTCTATCTTTTTTTTTTTTTTTAAATTCAATTAATGAAAAGATACTCGTATTTATTTATCCAAACAACATAAACTAAAAATCAACATGACATGACTTGCATACTCGATAGGGTTATATAGCGGCCCCATCTGATATTTCCAGATATGCTTAGCAATGGCTAAAAAGTGCCTATTTTTTCTTTTTTTTTTTTTTTTTTTAATGTTACTAATAAAAAGATATTTTTTATGTAAACAACATGACCTAAAAATAACCAATAAAAATAAACATGATATGCATACTATATAAAGCGGCCGGTCGCATCTCATATTCCCAGGGTGAACATGGTTATTCCTCTTTAAGAAGAGCGGGAAGGTTCTGCAACTTCGTTGTCTATTTTTTTCATTTGCAATACAGAGGGATCAAGTATACTTAACAATCAATCTTTATTATTGCAAAAACAAAATTTTTATCTTCATATTAATGTCTAAATGGCCACAGATTCCGAAAAAGACTTAAAAAAATCTTCGTATTAATTAATTTTATAAATTTTAGTAAAGTAATATTATGTTTTATGTTACACTTTATGTATGTTTTTATAAAATCCAATCTTTTAATGAATTCCTTCTATCTTCTATCAGATGGACTATTTAAATTGATATAAGAGAGCTGTAGGCGGCGTGAAATACGATATATACGAGGCTTGTTATTGTGTTGAGTAAACATTCCATACATTCCAAGCAACACCTTGACACTTCATTCTACTCTGACATACATATCATAACAAACAACCACCACCAACACCCCTTTCCGATTATAATATTGAAATAGATTACTTGGTCGGGAATTTGAAAATGCACAAATTACACATGAGATTTATAGCCCTTGGACGCACCAAGCCAGCCAGGGTGCTTTGCCCCTGGATCCCCTGTTTTCTGTGGAAAGTTCTCTAGTCGATCTTTTCTTTTTATCTATGGGGCATAGTTTGACTCAAGAGGTGAGAATTGTACAAAAAATTTTAATATATATAAAAAATATCAAACCTCCAGCTCAACAGGAAATTATTTAAATCCACATGACGAACAAATATTACAGCCTAAAAAAATCTTTAAAAGGGAGAGAGAGAGAGAGAGAGAGAGAGTACTTGTAAAAACAACTTGAAAAAATTTAAAACGACTCCTAGATGTCAAATATCAATAGTAGTATTTTGAAAATTTGAAAATAGCCCTTGGATCAAAATTAAATAAATAAATAAATAAAATTGTCCCCTTGGAGGCATTGCGATCGAAGACAAAACATTTGCTAAGCCTAAATATGCATATTTTTGATAATTTTTGTATAACTATTCCAAAAACTTATTTTTTTATGATTTCCTAGTATCTTTAATATTTAAAGACAATATATAAAAAAATTTCAAATTAGAGATAAATTTATTAAGTTTTATCCCAATTATAATAAGCAATAATAGACTAGAAGACTCTGAATGTTCTATTAAATATTTTTTAGAATAGTTCAAGCCATTGAGTCAATTACATTATTATTCGGGTTTTACTAAGATATTTAAAATCAAAGAGCTATACGCTAGTAGAAGAAGAATTTATAGAATTATTATTTTTATTTCTTATGGGACGGACGGACAGATATTTCGTAATTAATATATATTATAAATAAATATATATATATATATATATAAATTATAAATTTAGTTACTTTTCTTTTTGCCCTTCCCAATTTTTAAATAAAAAAAAAAAAAAAAAAATAGGTCTCTATTAAACAAGTCTGACACTTATTCTACACTAACTTCAATAGTCCTACATTCTACCCCTTTCCTTGTATAATACTTCTCAATATACAATATTTTTCTGATTGAATACCTTACCATGTTAAAGAGAAATTATTTGAAATGAAAGATTTTAATTTTAGAGTCCATTTTCATAAGAAAAATTACCACAAATTGGGTCCTTTGATACTTTTACTGTTGTGACATTATCTCCACTTTTCTAACACAGAGTAATACTGGATAATTTTTTGTGGCGGCCTAAAGAATATACTCATAAATATAAAAAAAAAAAATTGATTAAAAATTGAAAAAGGGTATTAAAAAATTTTTCTAAAAATTCACTGTTACATACATTTTAAGCTGACCCATTGGTATTAAAGATAGCCTATATCAAAATTTTATTTTATTTTCGACTGAATTATAAAAACCACCTATGAGATGTTTTTCAATTTCGTTCTTCAAAATTTACTAAAGTAGATGTCATATACCATTGGCTTAAATACTTATATACATATTAACAATTTTCGGCAATAACAAACAAATGCATGGCGTAGGAAAGGTTGAGTAAGATCACTTCTTGAGAAATTTATTTTCATCAAAAATTTTTTCTTAAAGATGTAAGCAAAACTCAAAAGAGATAAAATGACATTAATAAACTGTTATTTTTTAGATCGTCGTGAATCAAAAGTTGCTATAAAATCCGTTTAACCGAATTTGTTCTACCATTCCCTACTGACTTCTTTCTTTAAGGAAACGGTAAAATAAAGGCCATAAAATATAAAATTAAAAATATTTTCTTGATGAAAATTATTTTTTTTTTTTTTTCAAGATTTTCACTTTGAGACCATTCCCAACTCAAACGTTTCACTTGTTATAGAATTCAAGAAATTAATTGTACATTAATATAAATATAACTTCCACAAACATAGTTTTTATTATCGATTGCTCTTTTATAATAGGTAAGATGTTCCCCCTAGAAGATCCTCTTTAAAGAAAGGGTTTAGTTGCCTCTCTCCCCCCCCCCCCTCTTATCGATGGGAGATGACCGGTCATCCCCTGGGGTGCATTTCCACCCTCTTTTAACCCTTATCCTTTGCCAGTCCTAACCTTGGCAACCCTTCCTGCATTGGCCTAAGTGAGACAGGATATATTGATATAAGGCCTAATGCCCCTCAAATGGCTTGCCGTAAGTGCAAGCAATTTTATTTCTTTTAAAAATATTTCACCGAGAAAGATTCATTTTAACAGCATTTTATTTCATTTTACTTGAGATAAGTGGGTTATAAAGGGAAAAACTGAAGGAGCAGTTTTTTCACTATCTTTAGTAGATAAGAAATTTTAAATTTAAAATTTCAATCATAAATTTGAGATGCTTTGTTAACTCAAGGAGCATTTGGTTAGCGAAAAATATATATAATAGCACTTTCTTATACATCCCAAGATTATTTAAAGGAAAGAAAAACAAAATAATAGAAAAAAAGTTCAAATAAAAAATTTAAGGGAAAAAGATAAATATAGCCTATAAACAAGGACAGAGAAAAAAATTTTATTGGGGTACTTCACCGCATTGCGAATTACGTAATTCAACATTCCAGTGATGGGCTTAAACATGCGCGTACTTGAAATGACATTTGATATTTGTTATTGTTACGTATTCTTTCTACTGATTTTAGTTTTAATTTTGGTGTTAAATGACAAATTTCAAAATATTTTTGTATAAAGTTATTTCTTTTTAAGAATGTAAATTAAAATAGAGCGATGGAAACCCGCCAAACGAATTGATAGACAGATAGGAGATATTTTGTCCCACAATTCGACAGTTTCATAATTCGACACTGGTTTTGCTACTAATTAATATTGGATTGTCAGGCACTTCTGTATTTATTCTCCCTATTATTTTTAACAAATCTTATTTACTTATTTTAACTACTAACTCTAACTGGAGTTGTTTTAAAATTAAAACAAAAAATTTTGGCTTCTTCTAAGGTGATTTTTTTCTGACCCATATTTCATTAATTTCAGTTTTTTATGAATTTTGTCTCAGTCCGCAAAAATTCTTAAAAAGCATGGAAGAAGAAGATAGTAAAATTTTTCATTTATATAAGTCTAAATTCAAATTAATACATACTAATTCAACTATGTACTAATAAAATAATTATATTTTACAAAAATATATTATATTGTACAGATGAAAAAAGAGAGAATGAGTAAAATGAGTGCATATATTAGATAGGTTTTTAACCCCACATCTGGTAATTTATAAGGTGAATGAGTAAATGAGGATTGCCAACCAAAGAAATATTTCCCACAAAACAGCGCCAAATTCAACTCCAATAAATATTTCTTACAATATATATATTTTTTAAACTAATTATTTAATTTACTTTGACTTTGTTTCTTTTATTAAGAGTAAACTCGGATATACAGTATATATATATATATACATTGTTTTGTAAACGTTTTTGTGAATTTAATATCATTGTTTAAAAAAATATTTTCTTGTTCCCAAAAAATATTTTATGATTTCCTAATAAAGTCCTAGAGCTGTCATTGTTTATTATTTACCACATAATTAAAAATATCATATGATAGTAAGTTTAAATGTCTTTTTATAGAAGGAGTAAATCTTAAACCCGCAATCTTGTTCGATAAAAAATCTCTGCAGGAGAACTAGTTATTAAGCTCCCGAAATTTTTTATAGACCTCATAACCTAGTAATAAAACTTTGTTTCGACACTCTTGATACTCTCTCGTTAATAAAAAAATATTAGCTAGGAGTATAATTAAAATATAGATAGATCAGTTAGATTAGTTTGTTTTCAATGAAATTTATCCTTTAATTAACCTGATTAAAAAGGTCACCTTTTAGCAACAAATTTGCTATCAAATTTTAATTATAAATATATTAAGGTGAAGGTCAGCTTTGGGAGAACATTTTCAATATTTTAAACCTCTAGCATATCTCTATAAAAAACTTTTTTCTCCAATGATGATAATAATAAATTTACTTATATATGGAATGGAAGGCTTCCCTTGAGTTAGTAAAATTTCATTCTAATTGAAAATAAGTAATTTTGACATAAAACGACAGCCACGTCTCTTACAAGAGAGTGTAATGATTTAAAGGCCAGTGAAGTGATTCACTTCCCATTCTGATCGAGAAAATTTATATAAATTATATTGCCTATTAATTTCAATAAATATGGACGAGTCTATATGGACTCAGATGCCGACAAAGTGCAAATAAAGATTTAATGAAGGACTGAATTTGCCGCCTTGATTCAATGGAGAAAGTGGAGAAATGTTTATGATACCAAGTTAAATTAGTAGATTTCCTTATTATATTGTAACAGACCTTAGAGAAAAATACAAGATAAGTTTACTCAAGGTATAGCAAACAACATTTGGCATCTGTTCGTTGTTCGTATCTATAGTTAGATGGAATAGGGTATGCATGAAATCGATCGAACATATATAATTTAATAGATATGAATTTAGAAAATGGATTTATTTAAACAAAAGCTTCAAGCATAACCGTATAACGTCGTTTGCTATAAAAACTAATGTAAACTTTTTTTTCGATGATATAATAAATAACCAAATTGATAGACTCAAAATTTATTTATTTAACTTGATGCTATAAACATTTCTTCACTATTTTTTCAAATAATTAAAATACTTTGGGCTTGGGGAAAACCTAAAATCGGGTAATTTTAAGGGTAGGTTAATTTTTTCCGTGAAATTCTTCGTAATTAGTATAAACTTGAACATTCAGAGAGGAGAGGGGGGGGGGGGGGGCAATGTGAGAAAAGAAAAAGGAAAATGGTTTTTTTTTTATTCTCTATTAAAACTTTTCTTGTTTTTTTTTTTTTTTGAATTTTTTATTTTATTCTTATTATAAATATATTTTAAATACAAAGACTAATTTTTATTTTTGATCCCCCTCCGAGCTAATTTTAATTTTAAAAATACAATTAATTTACATTCTTATTTGAAAAATTCAAATTATTGCGCTCTGACGCCATGAGTGCCTTTAGTTGAGTTAGCTCCTGGTTTGCTGTCAACTTCCGGGCGTAATGACAGATTCCTTTCGTCATGTGTTTATTATTTTATAGTGATTTTACTAAAGTGGATTTTATTACAACAACAATTATTAGAGTGAATGTGTAAATAATATCTATATATTTCCAAAATAATTCCATGCATCATTCAAGTTGGACATGCAAATTAAAGGTTATCTTGTATTGTTATTTATTATAATTTTTATATTCTTTTAATTAAAACATATTTTTTTATTATATTAGATCGTTCAATAAATAATGTTGATTTTTTTTTGTTCTTACATATAATGCTAATTTTAAATTATATAATATATATTAGTTCCTTTTTCGTGTTCCCAGTGTTCACACGTGCTGCTTTTATCCGTTAACAAAAAAAAAAAAATACGCTTTTATTTAATAATTCTTAAAGAGGTTCGAAATGGAAAAGAACGAAGAGAATATTCGACACTGTATACTTTATGAATTTCAAAATAATCGAAATGCAATTGCTGCAAAAACATATGTAAAGTGTTAAGTGATGATGTAGTGAATGTAAAAAAGTACCAAAGATGGTTTTCAAAATTTCGTAAAAGCAACTTTGATCTCACTAATGGGAAACGTTCCGGGCGCAAAATAGAGAAAAATATTGAAGAAATTAAAATGTTAATTAACGCTAATCCACGCTTAACATGTGGAGATATAGCAAGAGAATTAAATATGACCCAGTTTTTTGATATCTAAAAAAGAGGGTAAAGCAAATTACGCCTGATGAGTACCGCATCAATTATCTGAAAAAATTCATCAACAGCGACTTTTCATGTGCACTTCTCTGTTGAATCGTCAAAAATGTAATTCATTTCTGAATCGAATGTGACTGGGGATGAAAAATGGGTTCTTTACCCTAATGTTAGACGTAAAAGGCAGTGGTTAGATTCCAAACAAAAGCCAATACCAACAGCAAAGAGCGGATTGTCGACCAAAAAAGTGTTACATTGTATTTGGTGGGATTTTAAAGGCGTGATTCATTTTGAGCTCCTTGAACAACCCATTTCCGCCAATATTTATTGCAACAGCTGGAACGTTTGCAACACGCACTTTCAGAACTTGTCAATAGAAAAGATGTCATATTACACCATGATAACGCGCGACCATATGCTGCAAAACAAACTATAAAAAAAATTTCTGATTTCGGATAAATGCATCTTCCCTATTCATCCGATTTTCCACCTTCCGATTAATATCTGTTCGTTCATTACAACATTATATATATACATAAATATCATCAAAAAGAAGACGTTGAAAAAGACAAAAATAAATTCTAAATCATCGGCAGGCATCGAAAAACTTGTGGTACATTGGCACTTAGTGATAGAACAAGAAGGAATATTGGATTAAACAATTTCAAAGATAAAAAATTGTTTGCAATGAAAGTTTTAAAAAACGACATTACTTATCGAACGATCGAATATATAAAATTTAATATATTTTATGAATGCAATCAATTCCTATTTTAAATTGCATTTTTATTTCAAAATCTTTTGATAATATGAAAATAACCTATAAACTAATAAGACAAACTATTTTTATCGTTAGGATCGAATTATATTTACTAATTATAGAAAGATAATAATCAATAAATTTATTTATATTAATATTATGGTTATTTTAGAAAGAAATTTCAGAAATAATTTGGAAAATGACTATATAAGAAAATCAAACTTTGAATTTTATTTATTTATTTATTTATAAAATCAAGAAAGGCACATGAAGGCACGTTGTTTCTTTTTAATTATTAGTATTAAATTTAAAAAAATTAATATAATAGATTTTTGATAATATTAATATTTTAAAATAATTAATTAAAATATTAATAGTTTTGCTTGGCCCTTTCTATAGATGATTTAAATAATTTAATCAGGATTATATATATAAAATCCGCATAAAATCATTCTGGAATTTCCTTTTTTTTAATCACTCAATTCTACATTTCTCTATCTCTATCTAATTACTAATTTCTCTTTTTAAAATATTGTCATTTGACAATTTGACATCCATTAAAACAGAGACATGTGATATATTCGATTTTATAGCTAAATTTATAATTAACATTTTAATTTAAGACAGTTTTTTTTAAGAAAACGTTCAACGTTTTCGTTTTCCTTAAATGATAATTTATTTTGAGTAAATCCCTAATGCAGAAAGATTCTGTCAAACTCTCTTTTATTTTAATATTTTATAATTATGCATCTTCTTTTAGACACTCCCATCATCATCCAGTCTTTTATTTGCTAAAAATTAAAAAAAAAAAAAATGTTTTATATATTTAAATAAATTATACTGTTTCATAAAATAAAAAAAAAAAATTTATCAACTGACGCTTTCACTACACTCCCGTATCTCGGTTTAAAAATATGTTTAATGGTTAAAAATTGAGAAAAAGAGAATTGAGAAATCATATATATATATATATATATATATAATAAATTGGTGATTATAAAAATACTGATTTTCTCCTTTTTAACGTATTTTTCGAATGGAAAAGCGCTATGTACTACTGTTCTTTGTCCATCTGTTTTATGTTTTATATTATAAATATATCATCTTCGTTTTTTTTTTTTTTTTTTTTTTTACATTTAATAATGCTATATTTTTTCAGGAAACAATTTCCATAGAAGGGAGATAACTCCCCTCTTAATTTTTCAATGATAGTTTTCTTATTTTTGATTCAATTTTAATAAAATTTCTCCAGGACGGCTCAGAGGAGTAGTCGGTAGGGTGTCGCCGTTCTGCACAGGAGATCGGTGTTCGCATCCCGGGCAGGAGGGATTTTTTCATTA
>JAAAKE020009772.1:0-10920 GCA_010014785.2 Anisolabis maritima
GGAATGATTTTTTTTGTTAGGATTGAGGGTTTTTAAGCCTTTAATTTAAGGCTTTTCCCTCAAAAAAAAAAAAAAGACAAAAAGACTCTTTTTGTTTGGCATAGACTGATTGAATTAAAAATATAAATATAAATATAAATATTTCTGTAAACACCAAGAAATAAATTTGAATTTTTTTTTACTTAGAAACAAATTCTAGGCCTATTTTTTGTAGTTATATTTATTTACAGTGGGCAAAAAAGATAATGCCACCCATTCATGTCTCATAACTTTATACTTTTTTAAAATGGATTTGAAAATTTCTAAGACTCAACATTAAATATTTTTAAATTGTTCTGAAAAAAAAAAAATTAAATAAATAAAATAATAAAATTTAGAAAATGAAGAGGTATAAATATCAGATTTCATCTTCTACCATGGGTTGATGAAATGACGTTTGACTGGAAAGTAGTTCACCCCAATTTATCATTTAATTTATTATTTAGATTTAGATTTTGTTTATTAGAAGTATTTTTACTAATTTTATTTCTCTCTTTTTTAATCATTTTTGCCCCATCTCCATTCTGCATGCTTAGTCTCTGTTTCTGCTCGTTATTTGTCGACTTTGTCGTCAACTACAAAATAAGTTGAACCACTTAAGAAGTCCTTTTTTATCCTCGTCAAGGAAAATCATTGCCTAGCTCCGAAGCGCCATTTTGAATTGACACCATTGGCTTTCCCCGTAGTTTTCTTATCCTAATGGTATATTATTTAAATAGGCAACCCAACTCACTAAGGGATTTTTTGATTAATTGCTTCAGAGCTTCTATAGACGTCACATCACGCATGCTTGTTAATTATTAGGGAATTACTACACATGTATGATCCGCTCAAGAAGATCTCAGGACAATTTAATCGAAAAATTCATTAGTGAGTTGGTCATTTTGGTTGCCTATAAAAACGAAAGAATTTATGGACCCCATAGAATATAATCATATTTTCTAGAAAAAAAAAAAACGCTGAGGAACGCTTTTAGCAAGTGCTAAGGTTTGCAGAAGAATCTTTCAAAAGAGTAATCCCCAATCAAATTTTATTTTGACTTCTTATCTTTATTTCAAATATGGTTTGACCTCTACGTTATTAAGAAACCTAAGTTGGCGTTTTTACGTACGAAATCAAATTTCAACCAAAGACCAAATGGTTAAATTGTTTAAATATATTATGAAAGGTGTTTTTCAATTTTTTTTAAAAGAATATATTTATTGGCATCTTTTAAAAAATAGTAATTCTTCAAGGATCATTTGTCTAAAGTTTTGTCCTGGAAGTATTAAGAAAGTCGTAGAAGAATTATGATTGTCACTCGAATTTCCAAATGACGGAGGGAGGGGAGTATCCAAGGCCTTGGTTTGGCTATTTCCTTGTCTATTTATTTATTTCTTCGCTCTCCTTTTCTAATTCACCTGTTATGGATTCTCTTTATACAATAAATACAATTCTGAATCATCTAAAGAGGACACTTAATTGTCTGCTTAAGCTATTTTCTTCGAAGAAATTTTTTTAGACTATCAATCCTTAACGGGTTAAAATTTTTAAAAATTAATAAGTTAAGTCTACCAACCTATATTATCCTATTTTATTTAACATTATAAGATATATTAAAAAATAAATATTTACGACAACCTATATTATAAAAAAGTATTATTAACAAAAAAAGACATTAAATAAATTTACAAAAAAAATATAAAATTAATTCACTCATGTGCGGACATAAAAGAGAAATACACTAGTGAGATACAATAATAAGATGATAGTTTCTTAATTGAAAATCATTCTTCTCTCCAATAAGTCTAAGGATCATATCATTTTTATTATTATTCTTTAGTTTCAATTTAATATTTATTTTACAAGGCCAAAATCCTTACGAGACCATTAATAAGAAGAAAATATGTATTCAAATCAAAATGTTAAACACAAATTTTATCTTTTTTTACGCTGATAATCTATCACATTATGTTTAGTTTGGTCGATGCAAAAATGCCAGGTAAAAAATTAAATCCCTGACCGACTCTGCTTAAAAGAAGCTTTTCTCAAATGTTTTTATATTAGCTTATTTATTAATAAATATTAAAAAAATAAAGTATAAAGAGTGAAAAGTGCCTTTTTAGACTAGTGATAAATCATTTACTCATCTTTCTCAGAATATCTGTAATTCTGGGTAATTGCACTTATTAAATATATAACCGTAATTAGAAATTAAAGATATACATACAAAAGCAGGCAGATGTTGAAGCGAAATTCTGAAGAGCACATGCGCAGAGACAATATGGTAAGGAGACCTTCTCAAGCCTCAGTGAGGACAAAGAGGCCTCGAAGCATTTATTGGTCTTTGTATGTTCCAGCTGGAATGTAAGAATAAGAAAACAAATGAAAAGTAATAAAATCTAATTCTATTGCAATTAACAATGCGGAATAATTATCAAAAGACGAGAAGGAAATTTTTATTTTTATAGAAATTGTCTATATTTCGGAGTAAGGGAAGGGGGTAATTATGGGTATTTAAGGCCCCTCCCTTTAATCCATAAATATAATTTTTTATAATTGAATGGTTGATTGAAAGAATGAGATATGTTGTTTTTCTCTACACTTTCTTTTAAATATTAAATTGTTTTTAATATAACATACCCCGTTCTTCCACCCATCCATGTAATTATCAATATAAATTATTTTTAAATCTTTATATTATATTTTGATAATATAAAATGCATTTTTTTAAAATTCAATTCAATGAATAGCATCTCATTTACCTTCCATTCCTATTTGTTTTCCCAAGGTGTTTTCATGCTACTTCGATGTTTGCCCGATACAAGATTGGCATTTCTTTGGCTCTCTAGGCATGTCTTTTCTTCTTCCTTCCCATTAGACGTAAGGCTGCTCGATGTATTAGTCTGTCTGTCTTAGTTTTCCGCAGACGAATCACATCAAAGGAAAGAGAAGAAGAAGAAGTCAATGGATGTAAGTTGACAGATTGAACGAATTTTTTTGCAATTTAATTTATATAAATTTCTTATTTTCATCAACTTTTGGTATAGATCCCGTCTAGAGAAAGTGGCAATTTATAGATGTTATTTTTCAGATTCTTTGCCAACAGTTGATCAAATTAAGATAATTATGCCTGAAGTTTAAAAATGAATTTATAAATATCCAAATTTGCTCTAAACGAACCCAAACGACATATAATATTCTTTGAGACGGGAGTGGAGGAGTGACCACAACAGTTTATATATTTAAATACAAATCTAGTAAAGTTCATATTCCTTAGAAACTTTTCTTAAATTATAAACGTTTCTAATAAATAAAATATTTGGTGCAACTAAGAGCATATCACACCAGATTTTTTGTGTATTGTTGTGTATTTATAATAAATAGTATATCAGTGCCGAAGAGGTAATAGTGGTACATCAATTTTTTCATTAGCACATTTAATCTCCTCTTTTAATAATCAAAATAAAGTAGTTTGAGCTGTCGTGTTTATTAGTAGCACCAATGAACTGATTGTGCTGCAAAGGGCCGGCGAAGCGAGGTCGTCCCCTTCCCCCTTAGGCTAGTTCTCCTCTCAGGCCAAATTTGGCCAGAGGAGAGACAAAAACCAAAGGCAAGTTCGAGTCACTGTGTTCGGCTTGTCAAACCTTGTTTTTTTCCTTCTCTTTCTCTCTCTATTCTCGACACTTTTTTTTTAACAACCATTTTATTAAAATATTAATATAATGTATTCAATCATCCCGAAAATTTAAAACTCTTTCACGGATGAATTCAATAAATAAATAATTAAATTAAATTAAATCCCGGGATTCGGTAAATTATTTGTTTTAAGTATTTGATAAAATTAGAATATTAGTTGGAAATAATTAGAGGAATGATGGAAATTGTTTTAATTGCTTAAGTTTACATCTCATCAGGATGGATTCGCCCTTTTGATGAATTTAAATTATTTTCTTTAGTCCTATGTCAAAGATAAGCTAACAATCTAAAGACAATAATATCATGAGTTCAAAATAAACATGCAGGCTGCTATCAAAATTAAAAAATAAAAAATTTTGGAAAAGAGTTGTGGTCTGCAAAAAGTGCGGCCATTTAAATGATAGATTATTACAAACATAATTCCTAGGGGAACACTGTATAATATGCATTATTAGCATGGGTAATATTTCTAAATGTAAAAAAAATTAAATTATCAATTAAATCTTGTTTTTTATCAAACATATGATTGAAAAAGATTTATATTTTATATTATGGCTCCATAAATATTCTATGGGCTTCATACAACTTCAAATTGAAGGTTCCTCACTATTTGGAGGTGGAAAATGATTAATACATCTTAAAGCTTATTTAATTTATTACAAGTTCAATCAATCAATATGGTTAGAGAGTTTAGGAAAAAATAACAAAAAACCTAAAAACGTACAAAGTAAATAGGTAATAAGGTAATGAAAACTCTACTCCAAAACAATTAATCTATCTTTCACATGATAAATATAATATAACTTCAAATGAATATAGCTTTTTAATGCGTATATCCCCCTCTCGTCCGTGGTCTAGAGTTAAAGATATTGACAGTATTGATAAGCCAAAGGGGGTGGGGGATCCTAGGCATCCGATGAAAATTTATTTACCAATTTATATAAATAAATATGCTTAGATAATCTGTAATCTTTATAATTATATACATGTATCGTTTAAAATTCTATATAGCCTCAGATGTCCAAGAGACTTTAAAAATACGCATATTTTTACTTTCTCTTAATGTAATGTAATATTTATATATTATTGAGAAAGTATTGCTATCGCACAAAAATGTAATGTCAGGATCAAGGGAAATACACGTTTTGGAGTCTACAGAGACTAAAAAAATGGGGGTCGCAAAGTGGTCTGCCTGTATATTAACAAGATATCTCAAAAATGAAAAAAGATCAAACTTGATATTTAAATTGGCTACCAATGTCGGATGCGTCTCGAAGCTTTTCAATAAATTTGGCCAAAGAATATTAGTACTTTACTGTACTTTTTAGTTTTTTCGAATTATTTTTTTTTAAACTTAGTGGAGGATTATTACCGACGAAAACAGTAATTTAGGATCAAATTACAGTTCATATAAACTATGAAATAAACTGAATATGTGACTCTTTATTTATTCTTCTTTAATCTTCATCGGTGATATTCCTCCCCGAAATCTATAAAAAATTGAATTACCCGGCTATATCATTATTTTGGTCTAAACAAGATTTCGTTCCCATTTTCATTTTTTTTATAATATTAAACAGTTTTAGTATGGTGAAGTATAGTTAACAAAAAAATTTCTTTTTAAAAATAAACTTTTTAGTCCCATCTATAAAAAAGAGTGAGTATTTATATATTCCAAAGTATATTTATCATTCCGGAAAAGGGAAGGGTTTGATTAATCATTTTCCTACGCAAAAGTTATATCATTAGAGATAATATAAAATTAACGTGACGTCCTGTCCCTTGATGCAGAGCTAAAGGTCAGTGTTTCTCTTCCAGTCCTGAAATTCCAATCCAAAAATTTATTTAAATTATATTGGCTACCAATTAATTTAAATAAATATGGACGGAGTCTAAATGTCCTCAGATCTCAAAAAAGTCTTTAATAAAAAAAAATTAAGGTGACCAACTACTTTTTGTACAAAGGGAGTGGATGGAATTTTATTGAATATGGTTATATTTTAAGGGAGTATAAAAGAGTACAAAAGAATACAAAGGTATGATTTTTGGAGTACGGTTTTTAAAAGAAGTATGGTTAACGAAAAAGAGGCACAAAATTACCAAAAGAAGTTCGTTTGATCACATGAATAAAATTTCCACAATTTTTAAAAGTATGAAAAGTATTCAGACGTCGGACGGTTTCTAGATTCAAAATAAGAAAGAAGTTTATTATTATTAAGTGATTGCATATATTAAAACAAATTTTGTTCAAAACTTCATTTTAAAAACATATGGTATAATTTAACATCTTCCAGTTTGACCCCTTCTCACCGAAAAATATCAGGGTGTGCCACTGTGTATATATCGAGAGATAGACGTTGTTACCTTGTTTAGGCTAGCCAGGGTCAATGTTGTTCTTATTCTTGTCATAATAATTTGCCATTTTGCTCCTTTATTAGATCTTGTTAATAATGCATTTTTTTTATTGTTGGATGTTATATATTTCCTGGGCGTTTTCTCTTTCCTGAAAACATGAAGTTAGTTAATTAATATTAAAATTTTTCTCCTTTTTAAGAAATTAATTAGCGTGCGTAAAAATAAAAGTAAAACCTAATTTCTATTTCAAAGTTTTAATATTTATTAATTTAAACAAAAAGTTTGGCAGAAGTGAGATGTATCGAAAAGTCATGCATATACTATTCTGAAACCTTCGAAAATTTTTGAAAATAGGGTTTAATTAAATTTTTCTTGTACTATTAATTTGTCTCACAAAGGAATATTTTCAAATATTACACACCGATTTGAAAAATGTTTTTTACATTTGTTAGTTCACCTATTGAAATTAAGAAATGCTGATATACAGGTGCCCATTTTTTGATGTAGGCCATCGAATTTACCAAAATGTTGTATTAAATATACATAAGTCAAGTTTAATTTAAAGTTTCTTAAAATTAATTTCTAAAAGCAAAAAAATAAATAAGATTGCAACCAACTTTTATTCTAACAATTTCAAATACCATTTTGGTCCCCCGATTTTAGTCAGCTAGAAATTTTATCTTATCTTATATTTTTTTAGGGAGGAGTCTGGAATATTTCATATTTTGCCCTGAGCCTCCTTGAAGCTCAAGGTCTCAGTGCTGCTCCTTGTTTTTAAGTATAACTTAGAGAGCCTGAGCTTCAAGGAGACCCGAGCGGGGTAAAACATTAATATTTAGACCATTAAGCAAAGTACAAAGTCTCTAAAAAACATGACAAAATAAAATTTCTAAATACAGGGAAATCAAGGACCGAAAAATCATTTGGAAGTATTTAAATAAAAGTGGGTTCCAATCTTCTTTATTTTGCTTTTAGAAATTTCTTTTTTTTTTTTAAATGGATAAATTAAACTCGACTTATATGCATATTCACCTCCCGATTGGCAACTGTGATGACCTATCTTGGCTAAATTAAAAAACGGGCATCTGCAAATCAGAATTTCTTATTTGCAATTGGTGAACAGGCAAATGCAAAAACATTTTTCAAATCGAGGTATAACAGTTGAAAACGTTCCTTTGTCAGATGCCTCCTGTTTGATCGACTCTGCTTTCTGGATAGAGAGAATTCTAGATTTTCTGAGTTCTCCTATATCCCACCCTACAATATGACATAGGGTAATTTTAGCGGTAAGCCCAGAGCTCACTTTTCAGAGCCATGGCCAAAAGCCAACATTTTTCTAGATAACGGCCATTAAATGTAATTGCTTTAAATTATAAGAAATAATTTCTTCAAATTTTAGAAAATATCAATTTCTAAATTTTAAATTTTTAACATGAACTCGTGAAAGAAAAAATGAGACATTCGTGTGAATTGAATATAGGTTCTTCTGGTATTCCCATTTTTTCATTCATTAGTTAGGATAAAAATTTAAAACCATAAAATTGATCTTTTACAAAAAATATAAAAACCAAATTTCAATCCGGAGCATCACTAAACAAAAATAAAACAAAAAATTATCGAGAAATTTAAATAAAAGAGAGCAATTGAATATCAGAGGACCATCTCCCTTTGTTATTTGGACTTTAGTTATATTTAAGCGTAGAGAAGATTTGTTTTATACGGAGCAATTATTATGCTAAGTTGTGAAGAGTGGAGATTGAACCATCACTGCATTACTGATAATAATGTACGTGAAATATATTGAAATTGCAAATTAAACTATATAAAATAAGGGGGTTTTGATAAGTGATTTATTATCTACTTTTCATAACCCTACATTAACCTATCATCGGTTTCACCTTCCAAAATAATTTGTAAAATTTTAAAATTAGAAGAAAAATTATTTTTTTAAACCAGATGTTTGATTGGTTTTTGAAAGAAATGGAAGATAATTTTCTTCTTTGATATTTCTAGTCAATAAAATTTTAACAAAAAAATTTTAATTTTCATCGGATCTAATAACCTTACGTCATCTGGTGGTACACATTTAAACTAAAATGTTGGCTAATTTTTAAATGGTGTTAATAAAAAAAAAAAAGAACAAAAGTTAATGGCCCTTTAAGCTACCTCCAAATGAATTATGTCACAGGATGGGGGTTGAAACATCAGGATGCTTAGGTTTGGCCTGGCTTAAAAAGATTGGGAAACACTCATTTAGAACTTTAATGATAATTTCAACGACTTTGAATGGCACGTTATCCATGTATATTTATTTATTTACTAGGTAATTGGTTTGGATGAAAACTGAGGGCTTAAGAAATTAAAACTACTTTTACTTTCTAAAAATTTCAAAGTGTTATATTAAATAATTTTTTCAAATAAAATAAATCTTTGGATATCAGCACAACTACACGCAGGATCGTTCTCTTGAAAATTTTTCTGGAGTGAACAATTTTTTATAATTATGTGGTGAAAACTTTAGAGAAAGGTGGGGGCAGGGCCAGACGATGAGACTCGCATCCTAAGAAGATTCTAAACTTGGTGTCCATTCTCTCAATTAAAAACAAAATAAAATATGCAATTTTTTTTTAGATTCCAATATATTATTTATTATACATATAATTCAATATTTACTTTGAGCTTTTTTTTTTTAGAAATAAAATAAAAATTTAAATTTAATATTTTATCAACCTTTTGCGAATGCCTAGTCTGCCTATAGTTGGCCTGCCCTGGGTGGAGGGGTGGCTGGCAAAATGACCCTGACAGCACATGTATTTAGACTAGCAGATCGACATATAAAAATTGATGTGAATACAATTCTCCAATGGTCGGGGGGGAACAAGAAATAACGAAGAAAGTCTCAAATAAAAATATAATATAGTTAAAAGTTCGCCTATATATATCTATTATTATTTATATTCTAAAATATTATAATTTTATTTTTAAGAGATGGAAAAGATTGATAGAAAAAGAAGGCTTATGTGGAATAGATTACTTACGGTTTCCAATGACCAAAAATATAAACAAAGAAGGACTTGAAAGGAGGAGGATGTCCAAGGAAGATTTGGAAACAAACTGCCCAGGACTCATCAAGTAGAGGTTTAAAGGAAGATTCGAAGGGCAAAATATTTGCAGTCTTGGCCGAGATAACGCTGTAAACAAAATTTCTCCTATATATTTATATTTTAATAAACAGGGAAAAGGAAAAGAAAGAACCTTGTGGTTAGTAAAAAAACAGGTGTAGAATTAGAAAAAAATATTTTCTGAAGATAACATGGATTTGACAAGTTGGGAAGCGCTTGTTTAAATTTAATAAATCGTACCTATCTAAATGGCTTCAAGACATTGAAAAATAATATTTAAATATTTAAATAGTTAAGACTTATTTTTTGAATTGGGTATTAGTATTCAAAAAGGGTTAAAGATAAAATAGATTAATAATCCATTTTCAGTGCCCTTCCGAAAGAATCAATCCATACGAGAGGAAAACAATTTTTTTTTCATATACCATGACGTAACATAAATTATAGTATAGTAATTATAAAAACTATTAGTTATTTTTATTATATATATAATAACTCTGAAGCATTTAGGTCCCCTTTTTGGTTGGCGTCAGGGTGAAAAAGTATTAGCGTTTTACCTAACTTTACAAAGAAAGAGATACCAAATGAAGGAAGCATTCAGATCGTAAAAGGATACATTATGTCGGTTTTAACCAGGAGGAAGAAGGAATATATTTATTTATTTCATTATAAAAAGGAAGACGACATCATGGTATAAAACCATTTTCAAAGGAAGACGACATAAGTGTATAAAACAATTTTTATATATTTTTATTTAAAAATTAATTTTTATAATAAACTTTAACAAGTAATATTTTTAACTTGGCTATGAGATCCTGAATTCTTATATCGATTTAATAAATAAAATAATACCTTCTTTCCCCAATCACCTTTTATAAAGAAAAAATTTCATAAATTCTCTATTAAGTCAAATATTTTATAATTTCATTGAAAAGTTTTGTAAGGAAAATTGATTGAATCTTTATTCTTATGCAACACATAAGAATGGATTCATATTTTTAAAGATATTTTTTAATTCATTGACCTTTCACTTTAATTTTAATAAATAAAGTGAGAGGGAAGATTATTTTATTTATATTAAAAGTAAAATATTATGTACATTTAGCCTTAAATTTTCTTATGATTAGTATATACATAAACTTTATTTTTTTCGATTTATTTAATAATTAAACCCTGAGCTAAGAGTGGGTTATTTCTGGTTTAATTCACGCTTCTTTTATTTGTATTTATATATATAAAATTTCCACGGTGAAAATTTTTTTCACATTCCAAAAATATTTAATTCGTAGGAGGTGGGAATGGAAGTATTGTTTCAAATATTTCGATTTTAAAAATAAAATATTAAAAATATTAATATTCATTTTGAACTTGAATTGTTTTTCTTTTATAAAAATTTAAAAAAATTCATGATTTAAAAAACCCTTTGGGCACGGTTTCTTCTAAACTAACCGTAATCGATGATTAAAACTATCTTTCTATTCTCTCTTGGAGGCAGCTATTTATGTTTTATTTAAACTCTAAGGTTGAGTCGTAGAACTTCCTCAGAGTAAATTATATTTATTTACAAAACAGCACTGATCCCAGAAGTGTAACTAGTATTTTTGTTTGCAGCGGGGGGGGGGGGGGGGGGGGAAAAAAACACTTTTTTTTAAATTTTGTTTTTTTTTTTTTATTTAATTTTATTTTTTTTTTTTTATTTTTTTGTTTTTTTTTTTTTTGGATGGGA
>JAAAKE020009783.1:0-28727 GCA_010014785.2 Anisolabis maritima
AACGTCGAGTTAATCTCAACAATCAACGCGGACCAACCCGGGAAAACATCATTCCATATATATATATATATATATATATATAGAAGGTTGTTAAAAATTAAAAACAGACAGCAGAATCAATAAATGGGGAACTTAAATAACAAAGATATACGGACAAAAAACAATGAATGTTAAAAATTAGAGAAACTTTTGGGCTATTTCTCGCAATCGGAAACTGTACTTTATTTGAAACATTTTCTAAAAATTTTGATAATTCAAATATGATTTCATTGAGATTAGTAAAATATTGCATACGTACATTATTATATCATTATATATTTTATATATATTATATTTTTTTTCTAAAAATAATATCTCAAATACGATTTCACGGAGGCGAGCAAAATGTTGAATAGATATATTACATCAATATCAGAGACTGTGTTAAAATATGGTCCACTTGCGATAACTAGAAGTGGTACTTAACCTGAAACATTTTTCTAAAAATCGTGTTAACTCACCTAACACTTTTATATGGGTATAGAATGTCGAAGGAAGGCCACTCCCAATTTTTTAACCTTTAGAAACATTCTAAACTACTCTAATTTTTTTTTTTTTTTGATAAATTTATTCCCTTTATTTGATATTTAAGGATTCGATTTTAAATTTTAAATAAAGTTTCATCTCATCCTTTGCCATTTTAGTGATACACATAGAAACATAAAGGAACATCTGTTCCCATTTGTAGAATAATAATGAGGGTGTGTGGCATTTTACCCTCTCCCATATAACAAAAAACAAAATTCAATTTATTATTAATAATCGGCCTTGATTGAAATCATGAAGACTTGGAAAGATTTTATCCATCCTCCTTATTTCGTTTATTGAATTAGAATTCATTAAGGACCCTTATAGTGTAATGGACTTTTCTATTTCCAATTAATGTAAAAATTTTATGTGATAAAGAAAGAAAGAAGGTAATAAATGAAATGAAAGAAAAGCGTTCAATCGTGACCTCAATCTATTCCCCTTCCTTTTACATCAATCAGTGAAATGTAGCAAAAGGAGAAAGACATTTTTCTTGGTTATAGAGAAATGTGTATCCAAAAATTATCCTGCGAGTTCAATTGTTTGAAAATATTTTTTAGATTGTAGTTTTTAGAGAAAAAATGTTTGTTAGTAAAGAAAAATTCATAGCCCTGTTTACATGACAATAGATTCAAGCTGGCATAAGCCTATATAAACCCTTTCTACATGTTTTCTTTTGGTGTGAGTGCAATTGTTGGATTAACAGAACTTTAAGGATTATGCATTAAAACTATCTATTAAGTAAATTCGGATTTGCCTCACCTCGACTTTCTAGTATATACATATATAGGTGAGTTACAACAATTTGTAGAAAAGTTTCAGGTTGCCGGACCAAATTTTAACTGTGATCTCTCATTTTTATATAATATACATAGGTAACATTTTACTAATCTCAATGAAATCATATTTGACTTATCACTATTTTTAGAAAAACGTTTCAGGTAAAGTACCAGTTCCGATTGCGGGAAAAAGCCCAAAAGTTGATAGAGATCAATGATTTTGCTGTAATTGTCGTTTGTAAAATTTATTTGATGTACATTAAAGCGTGCTTGAGTCATCGTGTTAACGAACATACACATACATACAGATAGACACAGAGACAGTATTCGGGAAATTGTATTTTCGGCCTCACGGAGATCCAAAACAATCTTGAATTTTTAGACAATTACAATACTTTGCCTAAATCTTGCAAACGAGAAAGTAAAGACATGGGCTGGGAATTCGGCTGTGAATAAGACTTGTTCTCAACTGTTTTTAGGTCTAAATGCCGGTGTCTCTTTTATACGTATAAAAATATTTTTTAATTAATCATAAAAAACTTGTGACATTCCTTTCAAATACTTGCGATAATCTATTTGGAATCTCTGATGCGTATATAAACTTTCCTTTCACTATCACTTAATTGCTTCTTTTTTTTTTATTATTTTTTTTTCATTTAATTGAGAAACATGAATTGAAAAGTGAAGTCCTTTTATTCATTTTACTAAACTAAATATTTAATGACATTCCTCCAGCTTAAATGTTTATTTAATAATAGACTTGTTTTTTATTTTATTATTTAATCTCCATGCTTGCTTGTGTTGTAATTTGTGTTCTAATTAAACAGTAGAGACCCACCACTAAAAAGCAAGAGGGAGGGCGGAGAGCGAATGAATGTAAGTGTGAGCAAAGTTAATATAATTATAATTAAATGAGAATGTTGAATATTTCTCACTTCACTTTTGTGACAAGTGACGTACGTCCCCAATGGTATCATTTGATTAATCTCTCTTTTACGCTCTCTCAAATGAATAATGACCAAGAATGAAATTAGCTGCAGTTCCCTCTCTATTTAGGGGTGCTCGTTTTGTATCACATAAAAGATTAAAAAAAATTTTTTTTTAATTAATCCCACATAATCAAGGTGATTTTGTTGGTATTTATGTTAAAATAATTAAATTTCGTCAAGCCCCCCGGCTCAGCTTGTCTCAATGTATGTTTCTGGTCTAAACTAACTAGTTGGATGGAAGCAATGTTGCCACCCTTCTCATAGGAATACAAAACATCCCCCAGCAACAACAACAAGGCGTTGATTTGATAGGGGACAACAACATTTAACCATAAAAGGAGTTGATTAACATCAACGGAAAATAAAAATAAAAAAAAGAGAAAGAGAGAGAGAGAGAGAGAGAGGCTTTTCAAAAGAGAAAATACCATTTCCTAATGTCAGCTTTTAATATCTAAACATTTAATAATCTTATAAAATATGTGTATCATCAACTTTAAAGGCTTAATGAGTGGACATGTTCGTAAATTTTAGATACAACTGCAATAAATACTGATTAAAAATTGATGTATCAAATTTTATTAAAATCCATCGTGTCAATTTAGAGTTGAAACATGTAGACGGATTCATTGACATAACGTCCATACAATTAATGCGTTCATTCTTTGGAAGAAAAAACTGTGAATTTAATAATATAAATTTAAATAATAATAATGCTCCTAAAGTTAAAAAGAAGCCGATTAGCCGAGAAGATTAAACAGATAAGCTTCTAACTTCTTTTTTCTAAGCTCAGCTTATGGGGAAAAAAAGTGGGAACCCAAAATAATCCCAATAAAGTTACTTTAAAATTGGCTTGATCCCCTCCTCAAAACATTGGTTTCGTCCTTTCACACGCTTATCCCAAAAGATTGACCTTGATTAACTTCCTTTAGCGATCCTTGTGGAGACATTATTCACCCTAAAAGTGGAATTCTTATGCGACGACTGAAACAACTCTGGCCGCGAATTGTGATGAATCAGACTACTTTATAGGTAAATGAAAGGTCTGGAGCCGTGTGACGCATGACTTGATTGCTCTAGCGAGCCGCGCGACTCTAAGTTAATGCCATTTTTTTAGCAGGGCTTATAGGCTGTTTCATTTTACCACAAGCTCACTTTCAATGCATGATAAAACAATTAAGCTACTCAATATTTAATTTATCACTTAAAAGATGTCTCTTAAGAATATTTTGTCTGTCCCTCGCCAAGTACATCGCAATAGGTATAATTTTTCTCAAGAGATTTAACAGCTAGTTAAATTTAACTTCTTCTTCCTCAAAAGGAGATACACTACCAATAGCGATGTATCCTTCATGATGTTCAGGTGGCGACTGAAAAGGCAAACGAAGTCGAACATGCGACTTTAGTCATTTCCTTGCATAGAAATTCCTGCTTACCCAAAGCCAGCAGTAGAAAGATATAAGAAAGGTCCTGAAAGAGTGAATAGTCATCAACGTATAGAAAAACTTTTCAAATAAAAGTTTTTTTTTTTGTTTATGATTTTTTTGATAAATTTCTTAGTATTTGAAAAGCTTTTTTTTTCTTTCGCGGCCATTTAGACTATGTATATATTTATCGGTTGCCAATATAATTTATGATTTTATAGCTCAGAACGGAAAGCGAAACCTCTAAGCTCTCTTTGATCCAAGGTACACGATCTGATTTGAGTCAATCGGTCAATCCAACTTTTATATATATATATATATTTTTACAAATTTATTTCCTGGGACATGTCAAATTTCTTAAGGTTGTAGGTTTTAGGTTAAATAACTTGTAGCATGTTAGATAAAAAATAATGGGAGATTTATGTTATGCAAAAGTCTAGGACATTAATTTAACATAAGATTAAGGGTTATTAGCAGTACAAAAATTATATTTATTTTTCTTTAAAAGACTAACAGACCTATCATTTTTGCTAAATATTATTAATTAAATATTCGTACTTTATAAGAATTGTTAAAGCAAAGATTCCCCAAATTTTTCCACGCAGAAGATAAAAAGTTTCTATCGAAACGTACAGTCAAGTTTATAAGCCTTTTTGGGAGAAATAAATATATTTTTTTAACAAATAATATTTATTATACTGCTAATAAGCCTATGCCTTCTGCTAAAATAAATTATGTTATTTTGATGTTCCTTGTATACTATCTATTGGACTTGGAGTTTTTTTAAAGTCTTTTCGGCATCTTCGGCTTTTAAACGATCCACATAAATATGTATTACTTACGATACAATTATCCAGATATATTTATTTATATCATTTGGTATCCAAATATGGAAATTAAAGTTTACAGATGATAAATATCAATATTTTGCGGTTCACATGCGGCCCGCGTGAGAGGCTTATTTATTTTTCATATTACATAGAGGTTGTGTTGCATCATCTCATTATATTGTTGTGGCTTTTTTCAAGTATAAATATTGAGATTATTTTGTTTAAAATAAAATGCAAAAGCCAATATAGTAATCTATAATAAATATTCTTTGATGTCAATATTTTATTTATTTTTTTTATTTTATCGAGATGTTTATTTATAGATGAATTAAAAGAGTGGTTAATTGATCGGATTGTTTGAATGACCTCAGCCTCTCTCGTCCCATCCCTTGGCGGTTAAACCTTGCTAAATAACAAATGAAACGATATTTCTGCATTTCAGTCACGTAATACTCCATAGTTTATCATTAACAATGAAATTGAATAGCTTTCAATCCGAAGATAATCTCGTTCCTGATTAAAGTTGGCAGGTTTGGTTGCGTTTGTGGCAACTAATAGTAATATTGATTGCATTTACTACATGTGAGGAGAAACTAATAATTAGCAAATGTCGATAGAATGTGCGACTAATGACTGCGAGCCACCAAAATAAAAGGGGAGAGAAAAACATTTGTCTGTTTTTCACGAAGCTTAAATGGCCAGATGGCGTGAGAAGGAACGAAAAGACAAACCAAGTGTCATCTAAATGTCAAAAACGGAGAATGATTCCAACTAATAAAATATTTACTTAAAGTCGTTGTCTTTAGATCAGGCAGTCGAATCGAAAGCGGCTTAACAATTATATTACAACAGTAAACTGAATAAGCAAAAAGTATAAGCATAAGAAAAGAAAAATTATAAATTAAAGACTTTTTAATTGTAATTTATTTTAATAATTAATCAGGTAGATGCATTCAATTTGACAAGTAATCACATACACTACACAATATATATTACAAAGTACATGTTTACTTGCTAAGTGAATGATAAGAAAACACGTACTTTATAATATATATTGTGTAGTGTATGTGATTACTTGTCAAATTGAATGCATCTATCGTACTTGATTAAGGCTACAGAAATGGTGGCCGAAACGTTGATTTATTGTACATTACTATTATTTTTTGTATTATTAATTATTAAAATAAATCACGATAAATGGCAAAAAAAGTCTTCTATTTATAATAATAATAATTTCCTAATCAGAAAAGAAAAATATTCATTATAAGTGCATTGTTTATTATTGGCACATTTGCCTTATTTTATCCATTATTCTGAGCAATAAATACATTATTAAAAACAGAGAACATTTTGACAAATATTTATATTAATAATATTTAAAAAAAATTTATATCGATGGCTTCCTGCAACACTACAACTGTATTTCTCATATATGCGAGAATGCTAGCACCTTTAAGAAAGGATATAAATACATATCCCCTTAAACGGAATAAAAAAAAAGTTAAGAAGAGATTTTAAGAAGTGATATGGGAAAAAAATTGGGACACTACTGAATGGAAAAAAAAGAAAAAGATTTTAAAATGAAAAAGATTTAGAGTCGAATTATTTTCGGAATACTAGGCAAGACGGATAAGGAAATGGTGACAGGTGAATTTAGTTGGCAGGGTATACTGGGGAAGCAACAAGAGCGGTATAATCTCTCCTTGTAATGGGGTGAACCTGGTGAGACTTTTGGTGGGGAAAATTTATTGCTGTTTTAGGGTTAAGACCTCTAAGATTCTGAGACTGTAGTTAGGTAAATTTAACCGTTTTCAGTTAGAGGATTAAAAAAATTCCTAGCAAGGCCTTTCTAAAATCTTCTATAAGTCAGCTTTGTGTGGAGGTATACGAATGAATTTATAATACTAAGGGCATGAGTTGATTCATTTAGAAAATCCAATTGAGATTTAGATTAAATAAAATATGAATAAATTTTTCTCTTCCTACTTCATTCATAAAGTTCATTTGAAATGAACGATTAAATTAGTTTAAAATTGATAGAAATCAGTAGCTTAAATAATTAAATAGAATTTAATCCAACTTTCTATTAGTTAAATGGATCTATTTAATTATTTAAGACAAGATGAAATTGGCGATGGGCGCTAAATCACTTGTGATAATAAACGAATGAATGTACTCTGGTAAATCGCTTGGGAAATTTGAATTGAAATGAAATTTCATCAGGGAACTGTCAATAGACCTTTGTAATGTAATTAAATTGGTCGGGTATATATCGCTTTGTATAAACATTTATTATAAATATTATAAAAAAACCGATGTTACCAGCACATAACCGATCGATTGATAATATAAAACTTATTCAGAATAGGGGCGAGGAACGGGATTGTGTAGAAGTTGTTTAGAAACGGATTTGAAGCCGGCTACGTATCGCTCCACCGGTCACCCGATGCACAAGACGGATATCATCTTCGATGCATGTTAGGATGACGGAGGTGGACTTTATTTACTTGGGGAAGTAAAAATCTTTAATTTCCATTCTTAGTAAAAATTTTGAAGAATAATAATTAAAATAATTCTTATTTATAAAAAATTTTTCTAAAAATTTATTAATTAATGAAAAATTCAAGTAAAATGCAATTAATCCTATTGTCTGATAATATGAACCAAAAGTTGATATAATTAAGATATTAAATTTAAGGAATTCAAGTAAAAAACTTATTTCGACACTATATATTTTATCCGCCTTTGTCGACGTTTTGGGCACCAAATGCTAGCCATCTCCAGGACAAAAGCTGTCAAAATAAGGTTTGCGCTTCCGCAATCACCCTAAATATTGCATACTTATAAAATACTTATATTATAGTTATTATACAATAGTTATTTTAATATATAATAAATACATAATATTTATGGCGGTTATAGTAAGGGTAAACCTTATTTTAAATGCTTTTCTCTTGAAGATGGGTGATGTTTATTTTAGTGCTCGAAACATCGACAAAGGTAAATAAAATACCTTGTCTAAAAAAGCTTTATTTGCTTTCCTCCCACGTTTCTTCTTATGATTAAATTTATATTTTGAAGTTGATTGGTTACTGTGAAAATATTCAAATAATTTTGTAAAGACCATAATTCCTACTCATAGTAATATAAATTTTGATTTGATTACAATATCTTCCTTCTTTAAACTAATTAGCAAGAGAGAGAAGATAATTTTTTTTTCCCTTTCATATGTCATATTTATAAATTTCCCTTGAGAGAGTACTGGGAGAAATAAAAATATTTAATTGCAAATTGATTACTTGCTGAATTTGTTAGAAATTCCATTTGTTTACCAAATAAAGTTTTTTCGAAATTTTAATTAGGAGCATTTCTTTGTGAAAACAAAATTAAGTCGCTGGTGTTTTTTTATCGAGAATAAAAAACTCAACCCTTTTTTTCGTACGAATAATTAACTAGTAATTAACCTTTTTTTTTTTTTTTTGTAAATGTATTATAATAATATAAAAAAAATAAAAAAAATAGGGGGATAAGAAATGGGTTAGAATTAAGGAATAAAAAGCGAGATTTATATTAAAAAAAAAAAAAAAAAGAACAAGGGAGAGCAATTAATAAAAGTATTTCTTTCTCTCTCTCTTTGACTGAAAAAAAATCAATAAGCTTTGGAGAAAAATTGCTCGAAAATACTTGAAAAGGGGAGGGGAGAAAAAAGTAAATGAAGGAATTCTTTTATTAATGGCAATGGAGTTAAAATGGGAATTTTGAAATATTACCACTGGTGAGATTCCACGGTTAAACATTTTATGTGAATTGATCTTGGTTCGTTTATCCAAGTGTTTTTGGGAAATGGAAGCAAATTGATCAATCAAACCGCCTAAAATGATATTAGGGGTATTTATAACTAGTCTGAGTGAAAATAGTAAAATTGCTCTACTTATACTACAAGTAGAGTGCAGACATGGGTATCAGTTTTTTTTTTTGGAATGCTTTTCTTTTTTTCTGAAATTCTTTTTGTATAAATATGTGAAAGATAAAGTTTATATTTTTAATACGTTATAGTCAAAAAAAAGGGGTAAAATAAAATCACTTTTTCAAAAAAAAAAAAAAAAAAAAAAAAAAAAACTGGGTGTGCGTTTATAACATTTTTCTGGAGAAATCATACTTGAGCTATCACGATTTTTAAAAAAACGCTTCAGGTAAAGTACCACTTCAGGTTGTCAGAAATAGCCTAAAAGTTGATAGAGATCGTAATTTTGCTGTAATGCACGTATGTAAAATTTTGTTGATCTACATTCATTATAGCTGTCGAGTTAATGAACATACACATAGGCACAGGCATAATTCGAAAAATGGTATTTTCGGACTCAGAGGGGCCCAAAATGTCAAGAAGAGTCAAAATCTCGAGATTGAATTTTTTGACGATTACAATCCTTCTACTACATACATGTACAAGAGAGTAAAGGCTCTTGGGCTTCTTTTAATTTATCAAATGAACCTGATTTTATTGATGTATTCGCTCCGTATCAGGTCTAATTATTAGCTTAGTTAAGTTAGTTATTAGAATCGAACGGACGAGAGAAGGGACATCTGCACATTGTTTATTATATTAGAATATCATAACGAATCTTTTCTTTCATCTATCGATCGACAAAAGAAGTCTAATCCACATCTAAAGTTATAAAAAATAATCGCTCGAAAATGTTCACGATTTAATTCCATTTTTAGGAGAGATAATTTCAAGTTATTGTAAACTGCACAAAAAACGCTCGTATGTCAATACGTTCTGAGTAAGTATATCATCAAAAATGTCAAAGAAGCGTCAGCAGCACTAGTTTAGCGCAATCCCAAAATAAAAAAGGCAACCCTCGAAGTGGAGGGTTGGAATTTTATAATTCAATAAATGAGGAGTGCAACTACATCTTTTTTTATTTTTTATTTTTTTTTGAGAATATGACTTTATTTCACCATTTTTAAGTAGAACAGAAAAGGGAAAGAGTAAAATAACAGGATATATTTATACTATAAAAAAAAATCATATAATGAAGGTTAACTATCTATTTGGATATCTTGTTTTTTTTATTAAATCCTAAAAAAAAAAATTAGAAGAATTATATTTAAAATAAAAAAAAAAAGAATGAATTTTAATATTCTCTGAACATTCAAAGACATGCCTTCTTTAAATTCTGAATTTATAGGCGTATTTACTTTAAGAAACAAAAAAATCCAAGATATTAGTTCCTCTTTTTGTTCATTGAAACTATTTACATAAACAATAAATTAACCATATATTGAATGGGATATGATTTCTCATTGAGAGGATGATGCATCGTATATATTGTAGAATTGAGCAATATATAATAGAAGAGACTCCCGAGAGGAAACACGGTCTCTGACCCCTGGTCCCTTGGTCACGTGACTCGACTGCCGCGAAGACCATTTCTGGGTCAATATATTAGACGAAATCCAAAGAGAGAGACCGCCCATCTCTCTCTATCTCTCTCTCCACAAGTTTGTAAATTGGATCGACTGCTTTTAGTGTTAAACCAACAACGAAAACTCCTCCCACTCCTTTCAGGAATAGAGCTGGCAACTTAATTACAGTCCAACTTTAATGCCCAGTGAATTACCCCCACTCCTCTTTCATTATTATTACTTTTATTGATTTCTATCTAAATATATATGAATTTCCATAACATTAACAATTAATAATAAAATGGTTTTAATATCTTTTTTTTATATAGTAATAATAATAATAAGATTTAACATATACATCATAATAAAGTGAGAAAAAATTGCATCGATAGCTTCCGGCGGACGTTCATTCGTCTTGTTTCTCGGAGGCCAACTATGCGAGATTCAGCAGTGCTTGGTCTTGCTTAGAGACAATGAACTTGCTGGCTGTTCGTTCGTCTTCTTTCCAGCCAGGCCCGCCGACTTTTTAATATCTAATATTCAGGAAGTGGGCTCAATTATTGGCATAAAGTAAGTCAATAATAGAATCATATGTATATTGTTGCAATTATAAACAATGATGATTATGAATTTTTCATTATAGTTGTAATAATATATACACTGAGAACGTTATTGTTAAGCAAGACCAAACACTGCTGAACCTCGGGATAGTCTCCGAGAGACGAGAGTGTAGAACGTCAGTCAGTAGTCTTACTAAATGATTTTGAATATAATATATTGAATTTACGAAGTCGGATGGCCTTAGTAGACGAATGGTCCGTAAAAACAATATAATTCATGTCTAAGTGAATCAATCGCCTAGAACACTATATTCGCCCAATACTGTAGGTTGCAGATATTAGTTCGGTTGTTGGTAGGTAGGCAAACCAAATGATCAACTCACTCAAGGATTATTTATATCTTAATGGTTTTTCCTATTAATTGCTTCAGAGCGGACCACCTAAAGTCAATTGTTTTTTTTAGAGAGAATTAACAATTGCGCAATCGTCAAAAATATATTAGTGGGTTGGGTTTTCTTTGGTCATTTAGACTCGGTCCATATTTATATAAACCAACTGCTAATCAATAATCCGTCAAGTGAACCACTGACCCATAGATCATCTACTTCTAAGGGATAGTGGGTTGCAAGAAGCAAATTTCTGCAACTCATGGTATATTTATTTTTAAAAAAAGTTTCCTTTATAATGAATAATATAATTTTTTATTTTCATAACTTAAGGTTTGGTTCGTTATCTAAATCTAATTAGATTTTTTAAAATTATTATTATAAATTAATTTTGACCTAAAAAATTTTTTTTTCTCTTTGCTAGAAATGATAAAAGAAAAAAAATCGAGCTCCGACTTGAAATACCAGACACGATTGAGGAGTAATCGAAACCCTCTGGCAAAATCTTTTCTAAAAATAGAACCAATCCAAAGACTGGAAAGAAATGACCCTTTAGATCCTCCAAATAGATTCTAAATGAACCCCACAAATACCCATCCAAATAAAGAGGAGAATAAAATAAGATTAAAAGAAACTACCAATAGAGCGTTTCTTCATATGTTAACATTTCTTTTTACTTTATCTTCTCTCTCTACTTTTCTTTTTACTTTTTTTTATAATACCTAAAAAAGAGATAAGGAAAATAGATTGATTTGGCCACCACGTAGCCGATCGCCTCTTCGAAATATATTCTGGTGATTAAGATTTAAACATTTTTGGCAGTTTAATGTCATTTGGTTTTTTTTTTCCTGATGTCTTGTTTATTAAAAGTAAACAATTTCCTTTTAACATAGAGTAGAAAAGTTTCAGAAAATAGATAAATCCATATCAGTCAACTGACACTTATATATAGTTTCGTTTAAAAACTTGATTAATTAGAGACATTAAAGAATTGAGAAAAACAAGGAGCAGAATAATTAGGAAATAAATAAAAGAATTGTTTGTCGACTCGAATGATTTATTACCTCGGTTGACGTTTTGAGGACTGAACGTAGGCCAGTGGAAGTAATAAAGATTTCAACTGCCTTTATCCTGAAGATGGCTGGTGTTTAGCCTTCGAAACGTCAGGTAATAAATCATTCGAGTCGACAAATAGTTCTTTTATTTATTTATTGATTAAAAAATGTGAAGCTATAAATTTCATAAAAATACACCCAAATTAATGTACCAGAGATGTAGTGGCGGATTTAAAACTGGTCATCTGGAATCTGGAGGAACTCACAAAAATTCCAAACCAAAATATTAAAATATTATTATAAATGATTTGCATAATTTAATTTAAAATTAAAACTTAAAATATAGGTCATTATGCGCATTGTTATAAATCTGATAATGGTACAATTTATCAAATGAGTAATATAGGTCCTTTTCTATTTCTATCCCCCGAGGTCCCCAAACACCGCAATCCGCCAATGCCTACCTACATGTTTCGGGAGATCAATAAACCCACCTCATGCTCAAACGATTCATGCTACAAAGTGCATAATTCGTTATGCTTATCTGTAAAGTCAAAATTTATCAGATTCTATATAGGAGACTATAAAATATAAAAATATGTGATGATATACTAAAAATGTGTATTATTTATTCATAAATTCATCTTTCAAGTGGTAGTTTAGGAATTTAATTGAAATTAAAAAATTTTCTTTTGTAATTGAAAAAAAAAAAAGAAAGAGATTAAATTAAAATTCAATTTGCAACCAAAACTAGCAAGATTTAAAACAAGATAAATTTTTTATTATTTTTTTGTTTTTGTCTTCCTTTAGATTGAAATAAAAAGGAACATTTGTTCCAAATGACTTGAGAGTTAGCAGACCACTCCGGTGTCTTGTTTTGGTGAGGGATGGAAACAAGGCAGGAAGGACTGTCGTATCAAATCAAGAGGTTCAGAATTATTGTCGGTCGCTTAAATTCACGTTTTGTAGATTAGTTCCAAAGGGAGCCCAAGCAGAACAACATCGACTAAATCGTAGTCATTGCCAAGTAGAGAGAGTAGTCTTCTAAATCGGTCCGACATTGCGAGGAAAAAACACTTATTTTTATGGGAAGTGAAAAAAGCTAATCTAATCAGGAAACAATGTTTTCTCAACTTAATTTTGCTTGCGCCTCATCTCTAAGGCCCGTATTCAGAAACGTTTCTAAGAAAAACCTTAACTTAGAAATTTTAGAATTAAATTAATTACTTGACTGTTTAATTAAGAGAACTAAGGGAGTTGTTTGAATTGGATACTCATGAGAAATATTAAGAAATTTAAGAAATTCTACCTAAAATTTATTTCTATTGTGGAAGCTTAAGAATCGAACAAAATTTCAAAATTGAGATGAAGCACAAGCTGAGCTCAACAGTGCCTAAGTAAAAGGATCAGTAGTCAACAACTTTATTAAATAATTGTAAAGTAAAGACAAAAGAGATGACTGAATAGTTGCTTTTAAAATATGAGAAGAGAATGTTGTGTGATGTTTAACACCAGATTTATTCATTTGTTTAAAATTGTAATTTTCATATCTAATTTATAACAATTACTATAATATTTTATTTTTTATGGATTCATTAAAAAATATTTTTCATTATGGAATGCAAGAGGACGTTAAAAAATATAAAACCAGGGATGCTTATTTCAAACTCCCACTCATCATATTTTAAATTAAAAACTTAAGTTTTATATATGAAATATATATCTGTGAAATTCTTTCCACTTTTATGATTATTATTCTTTTTTTTAGACCAACAAGAGATAGTCCACTTGTTGAGATATTTTTTGTGAAATTTTAATATATAATATCCTAGCTAATAATAGATCAAACGACAGCTCATCGTACAAACATATATTTTTGAATTTATATTTCGTTTTTTTTTTATATATATATATATTAATATTACTTGCGATAATTATTAATTTTCAATATATAATATTCTCAATCTACTTAATTTAATTTACTGGAAATAATTTTACCTTCACGTACTATTATATATATAATAGTGAAGGGAAAATATCATGATCATAAAAAATTCAACTCAAAATATTTTTGCGTTTAATGTGAAAAGAACCCTAAAAATACAAAAAAAAAAAAAAAAAAGTGGGTGCATATGTCTCTGTTGTGAGAAAGGTATTAAAATTTGAACCGAATAGCTCCGCATGGGACAGTACAAAATAATTTATCGAACACCACGATTTTCTGCTGAGCCAAATCTTTTGAAACTCGGTGATAATAATTAAGATGTTTGACTTCAGTTTAAAAAAAAAAAAATTGGCTGAAAGATAATATTAAATATATGTCATCATTATTTAATCTTATTGATTTTTTTAAATTTAATGATTTGAAGAGACAACATTAAAATAACAATAAAAATCAACATGTCATGACTTGCATACTCGATAGGGTTGTAGAGCGGCTCCAGAGGGTATGGTTAGCGTTGGCTAAAAAGTGCGAAAGGGAAAGTGATGCAATTTCGTTGTCTATTTTGTAATATATTTCCCAGTTTTTAGGATGGAAAAATTCACTTATTTAACGACCATAATGACTAGACCGGATTTTCGTGCAGAAAGTAAAAAAATAGATTAGAAAAAATTTTTGAGAAAATGCTAATGTAAAATAAATTTTTTAAACAAAATCATAAATCAAAGCACTTCTTGGTTTATATAGGCCTCAATCCAAAGTTTTTTCTCGCTTTAAAAATTGTATTTTTAACATTATAATTTTCTTAAAAATTTTTTCCATTTATTCACTTTCTAATTTGTTACTGGTCTCTAAAATTACTTAATAAATTTTTCCATCACCCAGACTAATCGACTCAGATTCTTTCTATTCAAAATCGCGGAAAATAAGATCGGGAGGATCATTTTCCACACGCCCTAAGTGCGCAGACCGCAGAAGGCTTTAAGTTCTAAGATGAACACATTCTAGACTTATATTTTCTGACGCCTTGATAAATAAATAAATCTAATTTAAATCTTATTTTATTCGCTCCAAATGCAGTCTATTCTATTCTATTAACTATTGATATAAATCCTTAAATACTGTTTTCTCTTCTTTTTTTTTTTTCTTTCTTTCAATTTTGTTGTTATTTCAATTATATTTACGTTAACAACAAATTGCCAATATAAAGAAAATATATTCTACACTTTTTAATATAAACGCTATGCTCTTCTGCTTTTGTTATGTAAATACATATCCAAAGGAGCTAATCTATAAAAATAAAATTACTCTAGGGGGCGGATTGTAATAAAAGCTCAATTTCGTAAAGTGCCAACCAAGTTCCGTGACAAATGGCTCCCTAGAAATGTTTTAGGTAGATTTTATTAATATTTTTAAAGGATATCGAAAAAATAATCGGATAAGTATTATTTTATTATTCATTTTTTAATTTTTCTTTCATGATTCGTACGTCAGAGAGACTTCTGTTGTGCTAACTTAGGTAAGTCCTCCTTTAGAGCAGAAGTAAAGCTTTTGTGGTTTCCGCGATAAAATTTATTTAAATTATATTGGCTGCCATTTCACAAATAAATATAGATTGAGTCTAAACTGAATGGCCTCAGATGTAGATGACTAATAATAAAACAAAAAGTAAATTTCTTGTAATTTTAGTAAGATGCGTTCCTGTTTACTTCTCCAAAAGAAGATATTTAGAGTAGGATATTTTTTTGGAATAAGCTGTAATTTGAATTGTCATGAACCCAGGATTCGATAATTGACTGCTTTAGCCCGGTGAGTTAACTTCTATTTACTATTTAAAATAAATAGCTCTTTAATTATTTAGCAGAGAAAATAAAAATAAATTTCTGGACAATATACGGATACAAACACCGGGCCATTAATTTTGACAGTTTTTCATCTCTCCAATCAGAGTGAACAGATAAAAAGCTCAAATTTTTACTTCAAGTCGTAAAAGGGGGATGTGGTTGGACTCATTCCAGAAGAAAAGCGGGGAAAACACCAAGACCTCGTTCTCCCTTTATCCAAGGTCAGACAAGTGCTAGTGAAAAGCCTTTACGCAATCACATGGAAAGTTGGCGTTGGTGGGGGAAAAGTTATAGTTCTAACTCCCGGAACTTACCAGATGATATGAAAATACAATATAATACTTAGCTAAAAACTTATTCAAATCACTTTGTGGAGAATAGTGTTTTTATCATTGATTAAAACAAAAAGATGTAAACTTATTTCATTTATAATACTTATTCCATTGTTAATTATGAGTTTTAGTTGGTTGTTTTGTAATCTAACCTCTGACATTATCGAAATGAAATATATAATATTGAAAGGAACGATAAGTCTAATTACGAATTGAGACAGGAACGTTTCAAATTCAATGGATGTAGAGAAATTTGAAGTCAAGAGAGAGAGAAAGAGAGAGGGTTAAGTGATTGTTTAAATGTTCTGACTCCCATCAAATGCATGTTAGACAAAATGATCAAAGAAAATTCTAATTTATTTAGTTATTTCAAATTAAATAAACGAATTGAATTAAAAAAAAAAAAAAAAAGAAAAATTACTTGTTACAAATTCTTCAAAGAATATGATATTATTTTCAATTTCCTTGATTCATGTCAAGTGGCAACTCATCAAACAATAATTAAACATTACGATAATATTTTAAAATAAGAATGAAATAAAAAAGCGCCCTCAATTATAAAGTTTAAAATAAGAAAATATTTTATTAAGACCTTGTGTAAAGGAAAGATTAGAAAATAAATTACTTTTATATTCTTATATTCAATTAGGTAAGAAAAATGAATGTGAAATGCTGTCACACCATATTTTTTCTTTCCGATAGTAATCAGCACTAAAATTAAATAGTGTAAATTTTTTTATATTCCAGTTTAAGCCCGAGGGCAATAATTATAAATTAAATGCTCCGCCCGCCTTCGGCTTTCTAGCTAGCCAGGTCTCCTAGATCCTCTTTAATTTAATATCTAGTTTTCCCAAATAGGGACCTCACATAAATATCGCCTTCGGCCTTCGTGTTGCAACTTTCTTTTACCTCAATTAAATTAGAAAAAAATAATAATAATTTCCCTGCCTTCCCTTCAGTCCAGTTATTGACTGATTTGATCAGTTAGCCCAATATCAACTATAGTCGTTTACATAAATGGGAAAATTTTCTAGAGTTTAAAATCCCACCCAGGAATTTCCACGTAAACGTACGTCAAACTAAATTATGCTTTCCACTTTTCTTTTAAATTTAGCCGATAATAAAAATTTTAATTCAAACTCATTTAGAAAATCAAGTTGATTATTTTTTTTTTCGTTTATAGAGATTCTGTCAGTTTAAATAACTTGGTCTGTACACATTTTTCTATTAGTATACATTGAATTGTTCCTTATAACCATCCAACAGTGCCTTGTTTGGGTATTTGATAAATTGAAATTTCTTTGATGGTTACATTCAGATTAATTTAAAAAAAAAAACCTCTATTCTTAAGAATATTTTTTTTAAAATTATTTATACATATACAAAGAGCAACGACGAGCGACGTTCAGAGAGGTAATTAGGTAAAAGTAAGATAAATGTTGATAAATGGTAGAGAAGTAGTCCCGAGGGGGATCCCTCCCGCAAATTGATGACGATGCGGAAAGTCTTGTGGATGGGGGCTTTAATTAAATAAACAAACACAAGCGATATGCGAATGATCCGATTAAAGTCTTGTGAAGATTAATTTCGGCTTCCAAAATCAATGATCATTTGTTGGCGGACTCGGAGAGCAGCACTTCCGTGGTGCGTGTCACGTGGTCATGAAAAATATATACCTTCTCTTTTTTTTTTTTGTGAAAGATAAACGATATTGGCTTAGAGGAATTATTGAAAAAAAAAAAAACAAACCAAAACGAAAAAATGTTTTTGATGTAAAATTAAATTATTTTTTTAGCTGGAGACTGAATATTAGAGCAAAGGAAAACACAGGCAGGGTTTAAGTATTTTCATTTGTTTATTTATTAGCAGTGATTGTGAAGAGAGGCTCTCTCTCTGCGTTGTAGTTTATTCCCTGAAAGTAAATTCGGTTCGATACGAAGAGATAACGTCAATTGATCTAGTCAAGTTTTCTAAGAGTATCTGGAAATTTTCACGCTGTATAAACTCAATTGAACTATAATTTGGTATGATTGATGATGACGCTCTCTCCAACCTATTTCTGTATTTTGGCTTTTTCACCAGAATAGGTGTTGAAATTTGTTTATTTTCATTTTCAACTCCATAAAATTTTACCAGAACAACTCAATCTATAAAATATTTATAGACCCGCTCTATAGATTACGGTCAACTTTGTCGATTGACACCACACCGACCGTGTGTTAGTTCACTAAGTTAGAAGTTTTATTACGTGAAAGTTTATAGAAATTGCAAAAAATCATAAAGTTGTGGCGCCCCCCATACCGTCCAGCACTTGAGTTCACAATCAGCACTAGGTGAAATAAATTTGTAACTCTGGCTATATTGAGAAGAAATTTGATTTTATATATAAATGATAATTTTTAAGCTGCAACGCGAAAATATATTCCCCCTCCTCAATTTGTTTGTTTATAATCCTCCTTAATTTTTAAGAAATTGACGTCTATAATGTTAGGAAACCTGTGAGGGCATGACATGGGATGCTCTAATCCAAGTGAAGATTTGTTATGATAAATTTTCGAAAACCTGCTACAGTCTCATCCATGTGTTCCTCCGAGATTGATATTATATTCAAAATCAATAGACAAAAAAAGCATTCGAAATGAAGAAATATAAAAAAGGTTGCGCATTTCAAATAGCAAAAGGTCGAAGGAGAGAAAATTAAAAACTAGAATAATCAATATTCAGAAAAGAGAATATAAAGCCAGTATGAGCCTATATTTTCAAAAATTTAGACTAACCTATATTTGATTATCAAATAATTTTTTAAGATAATTTATGAATAGAGTTGAAAATGAGAATTAATTATTGAGGGAGTCTGCTTCTGTTTGATTGAGATCTCCTGGCTCTTTTGTTGTGTGACCCTTGGGATTTTTTTTCATTCTTTTATAGACTCTTAGTCTCTGAAAAAGAGTTCTTGCCTTGTTTTATTCGTTATGAACTTAATAGCTAACAAAAAAAAAGATTGTAAAAAAAGATCCAAAAAGTTTTCCAATAAAGAACAATCTGTGCTTTTTATTATAACAAATTTTATTAAAAATGGAAATTTACTCCTATATTTAGATTTAAGGTTGATATTTATTATTTAATAGGAGAAGTTTTATATTACTTTATATATATTAAAAAGGTGATTAATATTATAATGACAAATAAAACGTGATTAGGTATAGTTGCATATTAGAGTAAAAGTCGTTTGTTTAAAAATGGATTTATAAATCGTTAAAGATATGTATAGTGATTCCAATACATGATAGATTAAATCTTCAATACCCTTAAATTTGCAATCGTTATAAATCAGAACTATACAACTTTAAATAGATTTTATGAAAATAAGCGCCTTTTTTTTTATGAATTTGTAATGTTAATAGGGTTATTTTTATATACCCAAATGAAAATTATAATAAGAATCGATTTTGTCAATGATTGTTCTGATTGTGTGTAAAGTCAACATTCTAGATCCACTTTTTAAAAACGTAGTGTTCTTACAGAGTTCATATATGAGCGCAATTCATCCTTAAAAAAAATAACAATTTAATTAGAGGGAAAATGTACAAAGAAAGAATAAAATAAAGATAATCTCAATTAGAAATAATATAATGCGAATATCAAAAGAAATAAAGAAACAAAAAAATATTAATTGCTTTGTATCTCTTCTATAAAATCACCAAAGAAAACTTCTTTTTGCATATAATTAATGTCTATTGATGCATATAATTATTTAAAAAAAAGTGTGTATCTGAAAACGACAGAGTCTAAATCAAAGAAAAGTGAACGATTCAAAAGGGACTAAATAAATTAAAATTAATTAATAAATAACAACATTTATTTATTAAAGCGTTCCGCATGAAATTCCCCTTCGTTTATATTCGTAGAGCAATGAAATCAATAAACATTTAGAATTGATAATAGAGATAAAAACCCTGCAAGTTAATCCTGGAATCAAATTAGATCCATTTAATCATGAAATTGCATCAGGACAAATGATACTCGAATTTATTAAACCCTACACAAGAGAAGTGATGTTATGTATAAGCGTTTTTGTAAGCACATCACCTCGGATTTGAAACCCGATAAAGCGACTAGCTGTCTATAACATTTATTATTATTGTAGGGTCATTTTCGGCTTTGAAATCTTAAAACCACTCTACATGAGTGTCCGCAGGGGATGCACCCTCTTGCCCCGATCGTATAAAAAATTCCACAAATTAAAGTGATGGCGATTTATGATTTTTTTTTACTTTATTTATTTATAACAAATATCATTTTAAAAATTTTTTAAACTAAATAGATAAATTATATGACAAGGGCGAATAGAACCAAACGAAACAACATCAATAAATAAACATTAATATTTATTTTTGAAATAAAAAAAATAAAGGCTAATATATTTTTAAAAATCTTTTTATTATTCTTTTTTGAGAACTACGAGAGTGACCAGTCAGTCCGTTTGCCCTCTGTGATTAGCGAGTAAAGATTTTAAAATTTAAAAACACATTTTTTAAGGTAAGTTAGTAAGTAACATATATATTAGTTTACTTATTATTTTTTGTTTCTTAACTGAAATCATTTTGCTTTGCCCCCTCCTGAAATTTTTTCTCCGGACCCCTGCCACACTAAAAAGATGCTAACTTTAGTCCAATCACAAACTTGCTTTTCCACCTTCGCCGTTCTTTTGAGTGGGCGTGGTCTTCCTTTTCTCCTGTAGCCAATATAGGAAAAAAGAAAGACAACTATCAGGCTCTTTCTTTACTTCCCTTCGCCACTCTCGTATTCCGAGAGTGATTGTACAATAAAGATAAGTTTGAGATCACTTTTTAAAAAACTGGGAATAAGATTTCTTTTTAAAATTGATTCTTTTAATAATTAAATTCAAGCCAGATACTTTGTAACAGATTGATAAATAATTTCAAAGAGGAATTTTTTAACAAATAATCTATGTAGGTTGGGGAATTGGAATTTATTAATTAAAGGTCAGGGTTTCTCCAACTGTGGATCGAGAAAAATTTTAAAATATGACAAAACTTTCACATTGTTTATGATTTATTATTAACATATAAGCAAAATATATGTTTATAGATGCAGCTGAAAAGAATGAATTTATTTTTGTAAAATATATATGCTTTTTTGTTTATAAGAGAGGTTTGTTGATTATCTTATTAAGAGGCGGGTTAGGATATTATTATTGAAAATAATAGGATGGCTTGGAGCAGGACCTAACTGGGTTTATAGCCCCATACCGTCCAGCACTTGAGTTCACAATCAGCACTAGGTGAAATAAATTTGTATCTCTGGCTATATTGAGGAGTAATTTGATTTTATATGTAAATGATAGTTTTTAAGCTGCAACGCAAAAATATATCCCCCCCCCCCCCCAAATCCGAATTTTTTCAATAATTAAAACGAGTTTGGGTTTGTAAGTAACATTAAAAGAAAGGTCTCTTAATAATGCTTTTCAATATTGAAAAACTTTGACAAATAAATAAATAAATAACTTAGCATCTAACGATTCAAATTATAATAGAAATTATGGCCTTATTTTTATACCGAAAAGAGTGAAGATGGTTTTATCTAAGACCGAAACATCACCATGGGGGGGGGGGGGATATTAAAAAAATAATAACTAATTTTTTTAAATAATTTTTCGAGATCGATTTGATACATATAAATCAGATATACAAATTTAATTTGTCTCGCCAAATAATTATTTTGAATAAAATACTTTTTTGTTAGTATATATTTTTCTCTGATCAAACGAGCCCTGGGGGGGGGGATCTTAAGCCTACCCGGAGCATCGGTGTGCTTCCTTTATAAAATATATATGCTTTTTTGTTTATAAGAGAGGTTTGTTGATTAGGAGGCTGGTTAACAACCTCAATATATACAGATCTAATGTAAAAGTTAGTCCAAAGTGAAAAATGTTTCACTTATCAGCCGCTTTTTAAACCAGTAAAGTGACTGACATCTCGGCTGGCTCTAAAGCCCTACTGTAGGCTGTAGAAGGGGTTCAAGGGCTTTTATTTAGCCTATGTCTATTTCCTCTTCACCTCATCACTGAATACAGCCATTAATATTCAAACACCCCCCCCCCTCCGTGACCGAGAGGTTAAAGATATTGTCAATATAGCATAACCTTAAAAGCCAAGGGGGTGTGGGTTCGGATCCCAGGGAGTCCGATGAAAATTTATTTATATCAATTGGATAATAAAAGTCAATAAAATTTAAATAAATTAGGACGGAAATCGAACGAGTACCCTTAGCGCTTTACCTCTACTCTAAGGGACTGGGGCCACGTTGAGTTTCAATTTTCCTTATAATATCACTTTCTGACAAAATTCTCTTTTTCAGGGAGATTAAAAATTAAGTCCTGGTAGGTTTATCTCATTGATTGTCATAGTTAATAAAATATTTACGGTTTTTGTTATAGCAACTATTTTAAGATTTAAATCGAAATGTCCCTAACAAGTTGAAATAAAAAAGAGAAAAGAGAAGGAAACAATAAAGTGTTAGTGGGATGTTAATTCCCAAGAGCAGCGCATCCAATGTAATCAAGCCGTCTTGCGAATGTCCTCTAAGGGTTGGTTTGCTTATCTCCTCCTCTCTTGTCTCTCTAACTCTCTCCTCTCTCTCTCTCTTAACGCTGTTGTAATTACACCCTGAGGGTGGTGGGTTTTTACCATTTCACACGCGGTTGGGACCTCGCATCCGACCATGACTCGAACAACGTTAACCAGCACAAATTATTACCTGACCAAAGTTTTATTGATGTAACTCTCAAGTGGTATTTAATCTTAACTAAACTCCAGTTTTAAAGTTTACTCAAAATAAAAAACACATTTCTCGAGATCATTATAAAATAATGCGTTTTTCAAGGTGCATTAAGTTCAACTTTAATTTGTTGTTGCAGCAGTTAAGTGAATGGTGCTTGAAAGAACGATAACTTAAATAAAACAAAAGCTTGATGTTCTAGTACAAATTTTACTAAGTTATTTGTGGTGTAATTATGTATGTAAGAGCAATGAAGATATTAAAATTTGGTTATTTACTTAAAGTGCTCTTGTTATTATGTAGACAAGACAAGGTAATTAAAATAATATTTATAATAATACGCAGGCTGTTATATCATCTATAAAATTATAAGTTTCCCTAGGCTTTTAAGAATGTAACCTACATGCATATTCCAAATTCTTATATTATGATAACTCTTTTTCTATAGACTAAATCAGAGATGAGCAACCCGCGGCCCGCGGCTCTATTTTTTGACTTGAATAAATACATATTGCTGTGTTGAATTACAAAAAAGGCAATTAAATTACAAGAAAATATGTAGATAGATTTTAAAGAAGTTCATATTTCATAAAATATGATCAAGAGAATTGGTTGTAAAATGCTGCCGTTTGTTTGGTTGCTAAAAGTGCATTTAATGAACTGAAATAATCATTCAATGAAAAAAGAGATCGCTTCGTACTGTTACCAAAGTTGTTTACTTATTTTACCACTTACGACCTGAAGCGCTAGCGAATTGCGCACAAGGGCGCACTTAACTCCATTCACCAAAAAAATGCGCTTATTCTTGTTCGCTTTCAGGCACTTCGATTATCTTTGGTATGTATGAATTCGTTCATTTTTCTCATTTTGTTAATTTAAGTATATCTATTATATGTTTTATTTATTTGTAATTTTGTTCATTTTGTTAATAAAGAAATAATTTATGTTCATCATCAATTGTTCATATTTTAATGTTTCTGATATGCGGCACGCAGGAAATTTTTAAATTTGTAGTTGGCCAGTTGTAAAAAAAAGGTTGCTCTCTCTGCACTCTATCATTGCTTCCCAAACTTTTAGATAAGAGGATTGTGAACCGGTGACTAACAATATTTGAAAAAAAATTGGGAGTGGCCTGGACTTCGTCGTATAGACATATATATAGGTGAGATATGGTTTTGGTTTTAAGAGAAACGTTTCATGTAAAGTATAGAAAAGAAGAGACTTGGTGGCTGTGTGAAACAGTATTCTTGGGAGAAGGGCAGATTCGGCCAAAATATAAGCCTTTATTTGCTTATCGATCTCGGAATCGTTTCGAGACAACTTTATTGTTTTATCCTCAGGATATTTGTATAAAGTTAGTCAATGGGTACACATGTACTTTATTGTTACAATGAATATTTCTCAAAGTGATTCTAAGGGAAGAGAGTATCAATATAAACTCGAAACATCTCCGAGATCGATAAGCAAATAAAGGCTTTTATTTTGGCGGAACCTGCTCTTGTCATAAGAATATCATGTAAAGTACAATAGTGGAAAAAACTTATTTTAAATTAAAAAAAAAAAAATGTATATAGTATCCTTAGAATCCTTAAATTCACAAAACTTTTGAATCTAATAAAATTGTAGTTAAGAGTAAATAAACGAAACAAAGTTTGTTTTATTAATTACATAAGATGTTTGATTTAACTTCTTCCAGATATTTATTCTTATAAAATACATAGTGAGCTTAAATTGAAGCAACAAATGAATAAGTTTTTTATCAGCAACTTAAGTGGAAAATTATTTTCTATAAATTATATAATTCAATAAATCATTTAAAAAGAAAGTACGAATTACCTAATTGAGATTATGCCCGTAAATGTTAATGGTAATGAGGTAAAAACGCTTCTAAACCGTAAATATTATGATGGAGCTTCTACTGCCCCCCTCAAAAGTAATTGCACAACTTGTATCTCTTCTTATATTTTAATGGATCATTACGAGAGCTACATGAAATTCATAATCATCAAATTTCATAATGCTTTACCCATAATTAAATTTAGTTTTCGGATTTCATGTAAGTCTTCTAATTATCCATTAAGGCGAAATCAATAATATTTAAGCGTTTTATTTTATTTTTTATTTATTTATTTATTTATTATTTTTTTTTACTATTGATTTTTTGAAAATTTCAAAATGTTCAGACATGCCAATAACAAAATATTTTAGATTTGTTGAATGATTAAAACTGTCAATCAAAATGTAAAAACACTCCATTTTTTTTAAATAATTTCATTATTTCAAGAGAGATTTTAATTTAATTTTTATAAATCAAATATAAAATAAATAATAATAGCATTAATTCCAGGTCAGTTGAATTTATATATATATAAAATTATTTCATACATTTTAGGGCTGCTAGATAAATACGTGTAATTCAAAAGGAGGTAGCATTGGAAGGAGATATCTTAACCAGCGGCAGAATTAAAACGACATAATGAATAGGAATTTGGTCCCGCATTTGGCAAAGTTTTTTTTTAGATGATTTTTCGATAACTATTCGATTCATATTAATAAAATATAAACGTCCAATGTATGGACATGTATGTCTTGAAGCAGGTTATTATAGTCAAATAATTATTTTTAAAAAAATAATTTTTTGTGAATATATTTTTTTGCTGGTGGACTTATAATAGACATACATTTATTTCTTTATTTCTGATTCATATGAATCGAATAGCCCTTGTAGAACCTGGTTAACTTAAATGTTCCATTTAGACCCGGCCGAAATGTCGGTCACCTTGCTGGTTTAAAAGGCGGCTGGTAAATGAAACATTTTTGTATAAAGATTTTTCACTTTGACTAACTTTTACCTTAGATTTGTATATATACTGGGGATGTGAGTTTTTGCATGTGTGGACGAGCGTCCAGGGGTCTGGTGAAAAGGAAGAACACCGATGCCCCTAATAGAATGGAAATCCAGGGGGCCAAGTGTCCACCAGCAAAATAATATACTTTCATTAAAAGTTTTTTTTTCATGTCTTTTTTGGGACAAAATTATTTTCCTTCCACGCTATCCTTCTCGTTCAGACTAATTTTATAAAAAAAATTGCTGAGGAAAAAGAAATTAATGAAATGAAGACTCGAAACAAGACTCCAACAAGAATTAGAGAAAGAACATATCCATTTCGAGAAAATGGAAAAAAATTTAAAAAATCGCATATAACAGGAAGGAGGGACTTTGACTTTGTTGAGAAATAAAAATGATTGTTTATTTTTGCACTGACTTATCGAACAGCCTTCATCTATCTAAAATTATTTAGAAATGAGATTATGATTAAGATTTTTTTCAAGTAGTTATCGAAGAGTTGCTCATTTTCTCAGAGGGAGAAAAAAAAATAAGTTTTTTCATTATATTATATGTTCAAAAGTTTTATAAAGGAAAGAAAAAAAAAAAAAAACAAATATTGTTTAATGAAATTTTCCTCCTCGACATTATGTGAAGGTGGATCAGAAAGAGTCAAGTCGAGTGTTTCGTTGAGTTTTTTTTTTTTTTTTTAGTTTGAAACATCGAAATCTGAAAAAAAAAATTAGTTGAGACGAATTGTTGGACTTTCGCAAACTCTTAATTAAAATTTTGACTTTTTAATGACGGGCAATGATTAATTAAAAAAGCATTAACGTTCTCATGATTTTTTTATAAAGAATGAATTCATTAAGTGGATGGACGACAGCATTTGCTTCCCGATGTTTAAACTCAAAAGTGACTTTATGAAAAAGCTTATCGAAATTAATCGAATTACAAATGAATCACAAACTTTATTTTGATTATAATATGAGTTAAACTTTTTCATTTTAGCTTCACTAAACGACAATAAAATTATATACGCTTAATTAATGTATTTTTATGCCTAATTATTCCAAATAAGAGATTATATAGTGAATAAAATCCGTAGAGCCTTTTTAGCGAGAGTTTAATAAAGACTTTTGAGGCAACGTTTCTTCACAATTAATCAGATCTGACGAAGCCACCACGAACTGTGCTGAAACGTTACTTCAAAAGTCTTTATTAAACCCTCGCTAAAAAGGCTCTTCGCCCTTTTATTCACTATTCAACCTACTCAGTCTACTTTAAAAAATAAGAGATTACTAATGGCAAATGGCAAATCTAGATCCCGTCCGCGAAATTGATCCGGGTAGACCTATTTCTTAGTTTTTATTAGGAAAAAATTATTATGAATTTAACGTTTAAAGTAACAAATTTAAAATATTTAATGACAAAAATATGTATGTAAAAAAGGATTTTATTAATGAATAAATTGATAAGTTATGTTTTTGTTCTAAATGTTCACGATCGGCCAAAAATTTATTCGTGTTTGATCTGTCGATCACGATTTACTTGTTGGCTACCTCTATTTTAGATAATCAAAACTCTAGTCGTTAATTTATTGTATGAAAAATAGTTATGATTTGAGAAATTTTATATTTGCTTTGAAGTTAAAAAATTTAATAGAAATTTTAAAACTAAATTATTTATTTATGCCAACAAGTTTACATATATATAAATGTAGCCTAACTCAGGAAAATTCGTTGCCACGGATATTAATAAACCACAAATTCAGTTTAAAATTAAAATACTTTCGACAGTCAGTCCTCGGCATAAACATCATTGTAATCACGTAAACATTTTCATTGAATATGAATAATAATTATCAAGAGTTTTTAATTTAAATATAAGTGTCTTGGTTATGGTTTTTCAGCATATTAAAAGTGTATAATGCAATGTAACCTTTTTTTTTCTATAAAATCAATAACGTTATCGAGGGGAGAGATTGAGAGAAGAGGGAGGCACAAACAAACAATCAGCAATTTACTCTCAATTACAGATCGGCAGACAAGCAGAGGCAATACAAACTCGAAGAAGTTCCGTTTCGTCCGAATTTGAGGATCCGAATTGTATAAATAGTGAATTAAACGAATCAACTGAATCTAGATCGAAAAGAGAAACAGAGAAAGAAGGAGGAGGAAGATATTCCCTCTGTTTCAATTATTTGTTCTTTCATGAAAGGAGAAAGGCGAAAAAATAACAATTTCATAAGGAATTAAATACATGAATTCTATTATTTATTTAAAGGATTTAAAAAATTAAATGCACTTGAATTTAAATGTGAGATGCGTTTTGTTTGGTCTTAAGAACGTTTACTCTCCCCATAGTATATCAAACAGAATACTATTTTCTTTATTTGGCTGATCTTATATCACTACCGCCTCAAGACACGAACGAGCAAAACAAGGGTGGCCCTTGCGCCTAAAAGGTGGCCTTAGGAAAGTATCTAGATTAGGGTTGAGTAACCCGAGCCCTCGGGTTAAATCCATGACTCCCACGAGCAAGTTTAAGGTATAAAGTATTTATAGCATATACATAATCAAATTGGTTTATAAAATTCATATCCCTTTGGGTTTATTTCATATTTAACAAATCAAAAATTAGCTTCATATATATATAATGTCCGAAAAAAATGTAAACACATTTTAAATGATAATATACTCGATATTTATTTCAAGTGATTAAATAAAATAAATGCTCCTTGTTACACTCAACGCTTATTTACAAAGGGATGACTGTCCAGGCCCAGGCTGGTCGCTAATAACGGGAAGCAGTGGAATCTAATATTATTTCATTGGGAGTTTGTGCACATTCTCATTTATTAGCTGCTCTTAATTCGTCAATTGTTAGCGGTTTTGTAGCATTAACTTTATCTTTTAGTAATTCCATAAGAAAAAGTCTTTGAGGACGGGTGAACGGGGGGGGGGGGGGGGGGGGGGAAAATAA
>JAAAKE020009784.1:0-10920 GCA_010014785.2 Anisolabis maritima
TAAAAACACAAGGTGCAGAGCCTACCGATATTATTTGTCCCCTTCCCCTCCCCCCCGCATACCAACAATTCAATCCTCGCTACTGGGTCTTTCATAAATATTGTAGCAAAATTTTTTTCGATCCCTTTGTGAGATAAATTTATGAAAAATGGTTCAAATTGACTTTGACATTTTTTTTTTAACCAAAAATTAAAGACTTTTTTCTCAAGTAAACAATTAAAAAAAAATTCATTAAAACGACATTTCGGTTTTGCCGTTATTATGTTTTAATAAGTTATATATCACAGTGTCAAAAAAGGAGGGCCCCATATAATTTCAAGTTTTTTTTTCTTAAGTTTTATTCGGACCCTGTGGCTATTTAAACTCCGTTCATATTTATTTAAATTAATTGATATGCAGTTTAATTTTTTTTTTTATCACTTCTTCACTGACCCTTGGGATGTAAAAGACCTCTGCCTTTGCTCCCAGGGACAGGGCTAGTTTCAAGTTACAAGTAAGCTGCCTCTTTTAATATCACTGGTATGGTATTGGTTGTAGTTTATTATGAAATCTGAAATTTATTATTAACTTCAATACCTATCAATTTTTTCTAAAAATTATTTGAACTCTCCTCAGTAGTCGAGTTATTTACTGAACCGTAGAGAGGCGAGATGCGGTAAAGAATACAGAGCCTGAAAAATTGGCTACATATTTATTTAAATTCATTTGTAGCCAATACAATTGAAATAAAGAGGTGACTCTTGGAACATGAAGCGAGCCATCTACCTCTACCAATTCCAATTCAGATTAACTCGCGACAAGTCCTATTGATTGTGATTGATGGATTCAAGACGCCCCTTAATTGCTGCACTCTCTTGTGCACATTTGGTAGCCAAGTCAGTTAGTCCATTGGTCTTGATCTAGAACTCTGCCGAACACCTGACGCTTTTGACGTTATTCAGGGCCATTCTAATATATAAGGCACGTGTTGGCACGCGATATATATATTTGTTTTCTATATATTCGTACATGAATCGAGTATATAAAGTATATATACAGGGCAGCCAGGGTGGCTCAAACTCCTCTCGATCGATCCAGCTCTTGGCCTCCGGTTTTCTCATTTCTCTCTCTCTCTCACTTGGAATACAACAACACATATACACACATACACACACACAACACTCTTTCATCCATCTCCTATTTTTCCATCCTTTTCTTACTTGGAAAAATAAAATTTTTTCTATTTCAAAATTTGAATTAATTTTTTTTCCCTATCATTATGATTGTACTTACGAGATTATTTCGTATAAGCTATTTGTAACCCGAAGTTTAGAAAGGGCTATTTAGCCCTTATATCATTTTACTCCCTCTGTTCCATATTAAATTTCGGTCTAATTATTTACGCGGTTTAATTTATTTGAAAAGTATTTTAAGCCATTATGCTTATAAATGAACCCAACAAAATATTCTCTCTCTATTTATTTATCAAAAAAGATAATAAATTAACTATGGTTTTTAAAATTGAATTGAACTAATGGAGAGGGTGAAAGTCAAAAAGTTTGAAATGAGTGGATATGTAAATTAAAGAAGAGAAAGAATTTAATCTATCTTAAATGTTAATTTAAGATTATTAGGAATTTTCATTTAAATAAAAAAGTTCCCCAACTTTGTTTATATTTTTACAAATGTGACAATAATTTTGAATAAGTGAAGGCGTTATTATTTTATAACTTTTATGGCCGTTCTATGGTGGTCTATAGCAGTTTTTTTTTTGTTTTAATAATTTTACATCAATGTTAAATTAAATTAAATTAAATTTTGAATACAATTCTGATTGTTTCTTTTTTTTTGCATTATAATTTTTAATAAGTATAAAATCAGTCATTTAATAGCAATAATATTTTTTTCTTATAATAAAATTTTTCTTATCTAAAATTTGCGCACTCAAGCTTTAAATTTTATCCAATTTATTTAAAAGCATGTGTATATTATTAAAGGGCGGTGTCTATTTACAAAATTGGATTTCTAGCAAATTAATAGGCGTTTTAAAAACGCTGTTTAACCTGAGAACCTTTAATGTTAAATGAATATATCTAGGGGGAAAAAAAAAATATTTGGATTAAAACAAACATCCTCCCGTATTAATTTACCTATTTGATGTTTAAATTTTGTCAAGTTACATTTGTAAAATAAACGAAATTCGATGAAATTAGAAAATTTGTGTATTTCAATGAAAATTATTGAAAAATATTGTATTTAGTTTTTAGAGAGTTTATTCAAGCTCGACATTTAAATTCTTTCTCTTCTTGATTTCCTTTACTCATTTCAAGCTTTTTTCACCCACTCTCATCCATTATTTCAATTAAAAAGGTAATTTTTCGCGATTTTGATAGATAAATAAATAAAAGAAGAGGGAGTGCTATTTTATAACTTTGCTCTTAGCATCTTGGTTAGTGCTTCTTTCATGCCAACTATCGTGGTGTACGGTCCTATTGGTTTTTCTTAGCTTCAAGAGAGTTCGAGTTCTGTGTGAAGACGAACAACAAAATATTATTATTTTTTTTTTAAGTCTTTTTCGGCATCTGAGGCCATTTAGACTCCGGTCTTATTGGTAGCCAATATAATATAATTTTTTGTCGGGAAACGAACCACTGACCTTTAGTATATGAAACAAGACCTTTACCTCTGCACCAAGGGACATTATTAAAGGGCGGTGTGCTAAACAAAATATTAATAGTATTATGCCATGAAATTTTTTAAATGCTGTTATTTCGTGGGGATCTCCGTCTTGATTTAACATCAATGCGATCGTTTTATTATAATCATCAGACTAAGATTCGATCACAGTTGTTACTCAGCTCACCTGAAGATGATAAGTGCATATGTGATTTAAATTGTCTGGAAAAAAACATTTTCTATTTTTCACCTCCATGAAGAACAATGTAATTCCTATAAAAATTGATTTAGTCAGCATATCACTGACATGTGTATATTGTATGTATTTTATGTTGTAAGTGAACGATGAGTTTCGAATCTGTACATGTGACTATATGCGTTTCTCTTTTCATTGATTTTAATAAAAGAAATGGCAAGATGTAAATGTTATTTCTCAGCAGACCGGCACCGGATGGTTGGGAACTAGTGATCTAGTTGATTTTTTTTTTTTACAAATCGGCGCAGGCCTAAAGAGAAGACTAATACTCGAATCATAATTATTAGGTTAATAGAGTTTACTAGTGAAAAGGGCTGCTTGGCGTAAAATTGGATAATTTCAATGAAGGACTTTCATTTCCTTTCCTTATATCAATTTAATGGTAATGAAGAGTCATCCATTCTCATCTCTGCGATGAACTTGATGAAGAGATGAGATTCAGGTCGCGCTGAATAAATTAGAAAATGTTCAAGCGTTTATGAGTTCTAAAGACAAGGAGATGCCAGTATTTCTCTAGAAAAAAAAAAAAAACCTTCACTTATATATGTGTGAATAAGTTATCGGTATTTTTTAAAAACGGTATCCTTTGTTTTTATCGTTAGTTTAGTGAAGATCCGTGCACACGGCTTGACAAAGTGACGCGAGTTCTGAGACTATTGTGCAGCCTTTTTGTTTTGGGGACTGCACCAGTGGAGAAAATTTATCCCACAACCCGCGCCGTGTCGTGTGTATAATATATATATAAAATTAAATAAACACAAAGCACACCGCCTCCCTAAGAATTTATTAAGACATAATACTCAATTGATAAACTTGACAACAAAACAATTTCGCTTTGGCTCCCGTCAGCATCGGTTCAATGCACCAACATATATTTTTTCGGGAATGGAAAGCTAACCAAAAATTAATTTATTTGTCGACATTTCGAGTACCGATCGCACTCTTCATCAGGACAGGGCGGTCATCAAACAGTCGTTATTTTACTAATAATTAAAATTTCAATTTTCAATTTAAAATACCATAATAATGTCATGATTAGCTGCAATAATACTTAACACTCTCTATTTGTATGTATTTTAGTATTCTATATTGTAAAATTTTTTAAATTAAATTATTTATAAAATAACAGATTTTTTAATAAAAAAACAACTGCCTTGATGATGGCTGCAATCGGCCTTTTAAACGTTAACCAATATCTTTTGTTGTCCCTCTAATTTTTTTTCTTTATTGAAATTACGACAAAAAGATTCTCGGGCAACAACGTTGCAAAAGGCCTGTTGGAGAATAACTTAGTAGATATGGCATGGCGGGAAAGAAGAAGGAATGGGAAATTAATATTGACACTCATTGTACACTTGAGTTATCAAACAAAAATTGTTTAATCCCAAAAAAACTTCAAAATGATGTTTAAACATTAAAAAATAAGATTAAATTCTCATTCTAAAAAGAAAAAAAAAATTGAATTTTTTTAGAAAATTGAATTAATAAAATTGCTTCCGTAAAACATTTCAATTTACTTTATATATATATATATATATATATTTTTTTTCATATTATTGTTTCTTTTTCTCTCTCTCTCTCTCTAACGCAGAACAAACACGTTCCATGTTTATTTTGTTTTTCCAAGCAAAAAAGCTCTTTAATTTTTTTTTTTTTTAAACCAGAAAAATTTCATTTCACCCGTGAATAAGTTGAAATTCAAAAAAAGAAAAAATATTCCCCTTTTTTCCACTCTCTCTCATTTTTTAAAAACCCCGTTTTCTTATAATCGAGTTTAGATTAATCTCAATGTAATTTAATCAAGAAAAAATCCTCATTTCCTTTCTTCTATAATATTATTATATAATATAATCAAAGAAATTTTTTTTTTTTTTTTCCTAGATGAGATTCTTTTGTTAATTCCTGATTTAGATTTAAGACTGAACTGAAATTCACTTTTTTTTTTTTTTTTTTTAATGATTTTTAATTAAAAAAAATTTAATTAAAAAACTGCGATATTCGAATAATGAGTGGATTTTTTGATTTTAACGAATTTGAAGAAAATTTCCAATTAAGGATTTTTAAAATAAAAAATGTGCGCGGTTTATTATTCATAGAGAGACAATTGGACCATTAAACGACACTTTAATTAAACCATTAAAAATCTGACTAATAAACAGCTGATAAAGGAATTGATATGTATTAATATAAAAAAAATAATTGATCTTTTTTTTGTACTACTTTTAGAATTTTAAATAATTTATTATCAAGATGGCTGTCAAAATTGAATGAAAAGTGAGGAAGTCAGCCAGTAGGGTAGCCTCTATAAAAATAAAACTCTGAATAAGTTCGACTTTAATTAAATAATTCCAACATCAGTCAACATCAGTTTTTTAACTTTACTTTTAGATATAGTCTCCTTTTAGCTTCGATACACTTGTTCCAACGATATTCAAGTCGTTAATCACTATAATATGACGAATCAAATAAATCAAAATAATCGTTTTCATCTTTTACCACCAAGCCAATTTTTCATGTTTGGAAACAAGAAAAAGTCGGACGGAGCTAAATCTGGACTGTAAGGTGGATGAGGAAGAATTTCGAATCGTAATTCAACTAATTTTACAGTTGCAATTGCCGATGAGTGAGCCGGTGCATTATCGTGATTGATCAACACTTTTTTTCTAGCTAAATAGGTCGTTTTTCGTTTAAATTTTTATTCAGCTGGACAAATAGCGACGCATAGTACTCTCCTGTGATTGTTTTGCCCTTTTGAAGATAATATATAGAGATAACACCCCGAGCATCCTAAAACACAGTGGGCCTAACCTTGAACCACTTTTGCTTTCTTCGGTGCACTGCAACCATTATTTTTAATTGAATTTTTGTTGTAACTTCTTTGTCTATTTTACATTTAAATATCTTTTTTTTTTTTAAACAATTACATTTTGGAAATAAATATCTTTATTAACGGATAAATAATAAATAAATAGGCTTGACAAGTTTGATTGATCAAAGAAGCATTTTTTTTTTTTATTTTATGATGATTGATAAAAAAAAAAGAGTAAATTTTGATCTCCTTTGTTCAATCAATGAATATCAATTTCTCTCTCTTTTTTTTTGAAATAGTTGTTAACATTTGTTGGTAAATGGAAAAAAAAAATATTTAATATAAAAAACATTTAAAACCAAATAATAGTAAATCTTTCTTTTGTGCAATTCCTTTTGACTTACAAAACTATTAGCTTATATCTCTGGAACCAGTCACTTGGAAATGGATGAAACTTTTCAAATTTATTGTCCTACGGGAGCTTAAGAAGATGAAGCGAATCGGTGAACGAGCTTTGGAAAATTCCGCATAACATTTATTAAATTTCAAATCCAAAACTTGGTGATAATAATTAAGACGTTTGTCGTCCAATTTTCGTAACAATCCAATGGATAGAAGGGGAAAGAGCGCGAACACCTAAATTAAATAATTAACCATACGTCATCAATAGACTTGGGATGTTTAGATAAATGGCTATTTTTTACAAATTTGAAAATATCTCTTAGCGAATATCGCTATCGTACGAAGGTTTTAAGTGTCTATTTTTGGTTATTGCCTTTTTCGACATTAAGAAAAATAGAAAATTTATTTTATTACAATATTACAATAACAATATGTATATTATTTTAAAATTTTTAAAGTATCCTAAATATTTCTTTCTTTCTTTTCTTTTAAAAAGAAAAAGGTTTACTTTACAAGCGAAGGAAAAAGATTGCCGATTATTTTATACTTCATTTAACATTTCTATATATGAAGTTTTTTTTTTTTTATTCTTACATAAAATGCCTAAACTAAAATCTTTTTTGTAAAAGGAAAAAAAAAAAAACATTTCTTTCAAATTCATTTTTTTTATTCAATTTTAATTTTTTCTATTTGTTCTGTTTTTAATAATTTTTCTTTTTAATAAAAGAATTTGTGAGTGTGTATTTTGTTGATGGATCCTGGCCCCCGGGAAGCCGAACCCGGGATCTCCAGCCTATCCACGGCATCGGGGTGCTTCCTTTGCACCAAACCACCGAATGCTCAGGAAAATTTTATATTTTTTAATCCGTTGACAAATTACAAATAGAAATGTTTATTTAATCTCTTTGACTTTTTTTCTTTAAATGATTCATCTTTGGAGTACAATTTATGAAAAGAGGAACATTTGATTTGAAAAAAAAAAAAAAGAAGAGTGAATTGTTAATATTTCATTATTGGTATTATTAGAACGAGCTCTTCTACTCCACCAGACTGAATGTTTATTGTTAATAGCAAATATTTAACTAACATTATATAGCTGTTTGTTAGGTAGTGTTTATTGAAATTTTACTTTTTATCGTTGTAATAAAAAGAAATCTTTTCCAACTCCGTAGGGCATTTTAGGGTATAAAGTATATTTAGAAAGACTTCCTCTTCTAACGCCAAAAAAAAAAAAAAAATTACTTTTCCGTTAAGTTGAGAGAGCACGATAATTATTATTAGACTAGTATTACGTACACTTCTATGTGATTCTTCACCAGTCAGGCTGGGCCTCGGGCCGGATCCATGAAGTCGAAATGAAGTGTAAACTCTCCCTCTTTCCCATTTTAATACTCAGATTTTGTAGATAGTCTTTGGAACCATCCTCACTGTAGAAATCATATATCTTACTTCTTAAGTATAAAACACCCCCGCTTTTTTAAAATAATTAATCTAACCTATAAATGTCAAACTCTGCTCACAGCCTATGATATTGACTCGACACTCATTAGCCAACAAGCAGCCTGTCATGACGAACATTTTTCTATTTAATATTATAAAATGTAGATTATTTTACATAATATATATATTTATCTCCTAGGAGAGCTCGAGAGAAGGGAGAACTCCCTTAACTCAAAAAATCTATATTTTGGCCTGATCTCTCTCTCTCTTCTTTTTCTTTCTTCTGACAACTACCTGGCTGACCTCGGTCTGCTTATCATCTATCTGGTGATTAAATTTTGTTTCAAAATTAGATGTAATATTTGTAGAAAAAAAAAAAAAATTCCGGAAAACTTGTTAGTTTAAAATTCTTAACAATCGGTTTTCAACATGAATTCCAGCTTACACTTCTCTCTATTCATTTCAAGCTTTTTTCACTCTCACTCTAAAATTATTACGAATTTTACACTCAATTTTCAAAATTTTGAATGATTTTGATGAATAAATAACTAAAAATGTATATATTAAATGGGACAGAGGGAGTAAAATTCATTCCAGAGGGAATGATAAAATCGCCATCGTATCGTTTCTCTCGAAATTGTTTTCTCAATCGAAATTATTAGCTTGTTTTGATTGATGAGTTATTTTCATCTAAATAGAAATAGATATAACATTTCATTTCTTATCTCTTTTTTTTTTTTTTTTTTTTCCATAATAATAACGTAAGAACACATTCGGGATTTTTTATCCGGATTTCTTGACTTGATCTTTTTTTTTTTTTTTTGTGTATCTAGCAATAAAACTCATTCGTTTGTTCATAGATAATTATCAGTGATCACGTAGATTTTTTCCTCTTCTAACTCCAACAAAAAAAAAAAAAAAAAAAAAAAACAGAAGAATTAGTTTTCCCGTTAAGTCCAGAGAGTACGATAATAGATTCTAGTTTGTTTTAAATTCCAATTTCAAAGCTCCCGTTCTTTTCGATTTGTGAGAAAAAGCCTGGGTAATTAGTTGCATATAATTTGTTTGGGGGCTCAGCTTTCAACCTCCTCCTTTAACACACTGATCCTCTTTTTTTCTTCAATCTTTTTTTTTTTTTTTTGTTCTAACACAATCCCCTCTGGTGCAATCTTTCTCTCTCTTTAACCTAATTTTTTTTTTCTCTCTCTCCTCTCTAAACCTAACTTTTACACCCGATTTCTTTTATATTTAGTTCTATTCTTGTGTTGAAATGGCGCCAACTATTGATTCAAATCATTGCCTAGATCATTTACCCAGGGAAATATATATATAATATTATGATAAAAAATTCTATCATAAATTGATATATACTTTATAAACCTTTTTTAAATATTTTTTTATAGTCAAATGATATTTCAGTCATTTAGCAATTTCGTTTCTTTTCACATGTCCATATTGATAGTTTGTATTTTTTCCAGTGACGTTCAAGAAATTATATTCAGGACCGGAGATGGGGTCGTCATCGCCCTTGGAAACCAAAATTACCCCTCATCTTAAAAAAAAAAAAAAGAAAAATTCTGATTTTATATATCTCAGACTTATTTATTTGTATTAATTGGTAGCCCATATGATATAAATTTATGTCGCTCAGGACAGGAAATAAAGCAGTATAACAATTCCGCTTATATAAACCAAATTTTCAAAACATACTAATGAAGTTACCCTTTAAACACTTCACGGATTCATCATATCAAAATTTAACCATCACCCTATCACAGAAAAGCATTAGCTACAAAGCATTATATTTATTTTTAGTCTACTATTATTAAACAAGCTAATCTTATATATACTGTAAATATGTAGGAATGCAAATTTTTTCTCGAAAACGAATTTGATGTATTTACGAATTCTGATGCGAGGAATCGATCTCATCTTTGAATCTGTTTTTTTTTTGAAGCCTATTTTTCAAGAATGACTAATTGCAAAGGCGGGAGCTTTGAAAGGCCTCTATTGCTTTTGAATAAAATCGGCCAAAGAGTACTACTACAATACTTTGTGTACTTTTTTTCTGATTTTTTCAAAATTCGCTCTAATAATTTTGAATAAAAACAATTATTTATTAGATAATCTTTGAAATGTATTAACTTTCCAATTGTTTGGTATCCACATTATTATATTGTCAATTTTATTTTAAATCCTTTGGCTAAAGATGATTAAAAAAAAAAAAAAAAAAACTTCGAAAATAATCTCCATCATCTACTAGCTAAATTTGAAGAAAAGTAATGATAAGCTCAAATTTTAGAGCGAAACGGTCAAATCGTTTTCGATCATCAAGTGGATAATAATAGTGAACCGACTTTACTTTTTCTTACGATTACATTGGATCTAATACGAAGGCAATTTGAAAAGTTCGCGGAGAGAGATATAACCTATCCAAAACTTCAAAAGTTCAAAATAACAAATTGTAATACGAACTCCATTTTTATTTATAATAAAAATATATTTTTTTTTTCAAGACTAAACAAGTTGAATTTAAATTTAATATTTGATGATGGTTCTATATCTTGGCTAAATCAGAAAAAAAAAAAAAAATCGGTACTATTACGTATTAAATGCACCCACCTAAAAAAAAACCTCCCTTTGTCCAGTGATTGTTTTTTTTTTTAATAAACGGAATTTTTTTAATTTTTATTGGCCGAAATATCTAATATTACATCGAACTTTTTAAACTTAATAAATATTGCAAAAGTTTAGAGTATTTCATCACGATATTATTAATTAACAAACAAAAAAAAAGTCATTTATAATATATGATATGAACTTTGTTGGCTGCCTCGTTATTAGAAAGAGAGAGAGAGAGAGATGGGGGGAGGGGAAAAAGAGTCGCCATTATCGTGAATAGAGTTTTAAATTAAAATCGGAAAATATATATCTACGGCCCGGATCTTATCTTTAATGAGACAATTAACTCAGTTTATTGCCAATAAGGATTATTATTAAAGATAATAATTTTAGAGAGAAAAAAAATTTTTTTTTTTAAAATTTATTATCCGAATGATTAACGTATTCATGACATTAAACAATGAAATTTTATATAATTATAGACGTGATGAGTAATATTATTTAATAAAAGAACACGGAGACAATTAATTAATTATTTATTACTTCACATACCGAACGTAATGAAAATAATGTATTTCGTTCAAAATTAAAAAATTAAGAGAATATCGAAATTTCCGTGTCTGTCTTTATCTATTGCCTAAATGTTCTAAATTAAAACGTGAGAGAGTCCCTCCTCAAACTAGGACATCCTCCCTAGTATAGAATAGGTTGGAAAGAAGGAACCGGGTGGAATTAG
>JAAAKE020009795.1:0-10919 GCA_010014785.2 Anisolabis maritima
CCCCCCCCCCCCCTTCTCATCCTCTACTATGTACTATAAAAAGTGTAAAATTTTTAATCTAAAATTCAAATTTCTGCCAATTTTTAGACAGATTAAACATCTTTTACAAGTCTCAATATGTAATTTTTAAGTTGTTGTGCGATCGTGTTTTGAAAGTAATTCGCTTTTCATACAAGGCGCTTAGTGCATAGGTAGAGGTTCCGCCTCATGTACCAAAGGTCAGTGGTTCGCTTCCCTCTGAGCGACAAAAATTTATTTATATTATATTGGCTACCAAATATAAATAAATAAGGATGGATTCTAAATGGCCTCAGATATAAAAAAAATGCAGTAAAAACTCGATAATTTCGATGTGAGGAGCTCAGATTTTTTTATAAATAAATTTTTTATATATAATACTTAAAATAATTATTATATTTTTTCAACTTTTTCTTTTTTATATTTTGTTTTTAATTATTCAAGCTATTCCCAATTAATCCGGATAATCGAGTTTCTAGTAGTAGTAGTTGATCATTTGTCATTTCAAAGACAATGTGTTATGTGTACAATATATATATATATTTATAATCTAACTCAGGTTTTCTAACTTTGAGTTATTGTAATTATTTTAATTGATATTTAAATATAAAACAAAGCTGCAATGTCACTACGGACTTGAGTTGCATTTGTAAAATTTTATATATTTTGGGACTGGCCTCTGGATCCCGGTTTAATATATAAAAAAAAAAATAATAAAAATGCTGCGGAATTGCTCGCTTCGTTCGCAACAATAAGTCGATATTCGAAAAAAAATATTGGTCATTTGGGTTTGCCCATAACAAAAAAGAATTTATACATCTTTTAGTCATCTTCTAAGTACGTTTTGAAAATTAAATATCATATAATCAAAATAAAAAATGTTATATTTGAATCTACATAAAATTTGAATTTGAAATCACTCTTTAATATTTTTATTATTATTATTAATGGAATTAGTTAAATTTTCTCATTCAGTTGTAAGGCAAGTTTGCTTTTAAAACAATATTATCATATATATATATAAAGTTTGGCATAAGTTAATAAATTCGCTGAGAAAACGAGTTGCTGATTAAGCTTTAAACAGATAAAGAACGAGACGGGAAGGAGAAAGAGAAGTTGATCCAAAGGGATTTTATTTTTTGGATTACGGTTTATGAATCTTAATCGGCCAATTAGTATTAGTAAGCTCCTTTTTCCCATTTATATGCAACCAAGGAGGATAGCGCCAGATTCGATAATTAATCGCTTATTAGTGGATCATTTCTGATGCTGAGTCATTACTCTTCTTTTATTTTGGATCAAAGAATTCATTATAATTTTTTAATATTAAATGATGATTTAAGATATGTGTAATGATTAGGTATTTTACATTTTCACGATTATTGTTATTATAAATAAAAGACATTTTGTGGCAATAATTGTGATTTATTTTAATAATTAATAGTACAAAAAATAATATTAATATACAATAATACGTTTAGGACACTATTTCTGCAGCCGTCATCAGATATATAATAGTTATTAACTTTGACAAATAAATACGTATGTAAAGTTGGCAACACTCCAGTGTGAAATGAGCCACACATACAAGCAACACAGGCGCCACTATCTTACTCTCAGTACGCGAAAGTGAATACATCTACTTGGTAACTCCTGCAGAAAAAGTGTCCGTTGTGTTATATTGTATATTAATATCAGGTTTGCTATTATTAATTACTAAAATAAATAACGATTAATGCCAACAATTTTATTTATAAGAGATCTGTATTTAATTAGTTTTTGGCTACATAAATTTATGGAGATAAATATTTTCAAGTAATCTATGAAAAAAATAATTTTATTTTGTGTCAAAGGAGAAAATGGAGATATCAGTCAGTAAGATATGTCATGTTTAGTAAAAATTCCCAAATACAAGATCATTCTCCCGAGATTTACACACATGTATGTTTGTTTATATACATGCATTTTCTGTGACTTTCGAATTATCAAGAATAAAAAAAGAAAGTAAAATAATAAAGAAATACTTATTGTCTTCAATTGTTAATCTTAATTTTTTTTTAATGAAAAATAATAACTGTAGCTTTTTGTTTGAAAAAATTATTATATTTCACCGTTTTGGTAGCTGATTATACCTCTTTCAGGTCTCTCACAATTCGGGGAGAATTATAGATGTGACTGATAAAAAGACACCTCATATAGTCTGATAAAAGAAAAGACTAGTTTATTGAAAAAAGAAGAACAAATTTGAATTTCTTTCCAACAGTCAATAAGATGCGAGTAATGATAAAAAGATTTGAAAAAAATCAGCAGCATTATTTTGGAAGGCAGAGGGATTAATTTCCTCTCCCTCTTAAAGTAATAAACAAATCCTCAATCTGAAACACAGCAATCAACATCGATCATGCAAATAAATAATTTAACGCCCGTAAGAAGAGATGAGGGTGAAGGGACAAAAGGGGACTCAAATATACTATCCCCTTCAAAAGTAATTTGAATAGAATATTTTATTTCAACTGAATAATTAGAAGTTATTAACTTTGACAAATAAATACGTATGTAAAGTTGGCAACCCTCCAGTGTGAAATGAGCCACACATACAAGCAATACAGGCGCCACCATCTTACTCTCAGTACCCGAAAGTGAATACATCTACTTGGTAACTCCTGCAGAAAAAGTGTCCGCACTGCATGCAATTATAAAATAATAATTGGAAAAATTTATGAAGTTTGATGATTTTGAATTTGAATTCTTAATATTTATTAAGACTAAACAAAAGATCCAATTTACAAATATATATATATATATATGAATTCTTAATTTGGAAAAAAATGTGAATTACCATTAAATAGGAAGTAAACAGATCCGTTATTTTATTTACACTAAAAAATACAGAAATGAAATTAAACCCATATAGAATTTTTTTCAAATTGATCAAATACTGATAAAAAAAATAATTTTAATTTAATTTTAAAAACTATTCCTTCCTCCTTTTTTTTAACTCATCTCCTTCTCTTTGCTTGACAGTAAGAACGAACGAAAGAAAGAACATTGGACCAACGGAAAACTTCTTGCTAGTTAAATTCAAATTAACATATAAAAAGTAAACTCGGATGTCAGATGTGATTTATAACCAAGGATTTTTTTTTTCTTTTTCTCCCGCTATTGTACGGAGATCAGATGATGGACGGCTTCTTTGAGGTGTTGAAAAAACAATTAAGATTTGAGAAAATTTGATCGAATTCTTTATGGATTTAAATAAATACCGAAGAAAAGAGGGATATCTTTTATAATTATATACTCGATTCAACTTTTGGAAGAATTTCATACTAAAAAAAAAAAATTGATATAAAGTTTAAAATATATAAAGAGATAAGAGAAAGTAAAATCTTGTATTTTTTTTTTTTTTTAATTTTATTTTACAATTTTATGAAATTTTATAATTTCAGGTCCTTTGAGAAACAAATACTTGTAATAAGAATTTATTAAATTGAAAATCAAGAATTTGATTTGGGAATTTTTTTTTAGAGTTTTCAGTTAAAAAAAATGATTCTTAAAAACTTTTATTATATCCGAGTCGTTGTGCAAATTCCAAAAATCTTATCCCCACTCTAAACCCGACCATAATCTTTCCAGGTAATCATCTGGACGCTTCCCCATTTTCTAAAAGAGGGGAATGCATAGCTTCAGACTTATAAAAGAATAAATAAATATATATAAACAAGAAATAAAATAATAACAGTCTAAGTAAAATTTTAATAATTTCTTTAGTTTTTGCAAAAATTTGATATATCAAGGGTTTCAGAAATTAGTTGTGTGGATGTTGTTTTGGAACGCGGGAAGGCGGCGCACATGTGATTGGTTGGAAAGAATATGGTGGGGATAAGATTTTTAGAATTTGTAAAACGACTCGGATATAATAAAAGTTTTAAAGAATCGAACTCTTAACTGAAAACACTAAAAAAATTCCAAGAAGTCTTTTCATAAATTATTTCCTTGATTTTAAGATTAATAAATTCTTATTACAAGTATTTGTTTGTATTGTAATCTTAAAATTTAGAGAGAAAAAAACTTATTACAAGAATTTTTTTTAACTTGTAATTTCTGGGGTCAATTTTTTTTAGTGTAAAATTTTTCCAAAGTTGAATCAATATACTATATAATCATCAAAAAAATCCGTCTTTTCTTTTTGGAAGTTAATAACGCAAATGTCCAACTCACTAATAACGTTTTCGATTCATTGCTCCAGAGCTGCTCTGAAGTGTCCTAGACGTATGCGCATGTCACACCATTGTCAGTTCTTATCTTATCCAATGAATCGAAAACAACATTAGTGAGTTGGACATTTGCGTTATTAACTTCCAAAATTAAATTAATTTCTACAAAGCAAACAAATTCTAAGGCCGCAATTTAATTCCTTCCACTTTACTTTTTTGTATTTTTATGGAGATGAATTTTTTAATAAATTTTCTTCGACATTAAATGTTAATTAATTTAAAAAAAAACACACTTTCTTGGTCATAAAAGAATCTTAAAACCAACACATTTTTTATTAATGATAATAAAATTAAAAATCTATAAATAAATATGTATCGTAAATTTCATTTTTCCAATTTAATATTAGTTTGTAATGAAATTCTTGGTTGTGTTCTCGGTTAATGCCCGTTATTTTTAATTAAACTTGAGCAAATGAGATTTTGGTAAAGGTATAATTAACAAGTTGTAAACGGTGTGTTAATAGGATATAGTTGAACATAACTCTCTCTCTCCCCCCCCCCCCCTCTACCACTCCCTTTCCCTTTCCTCTTGCAAAATAATCGAATTAGGAGTTGTTTTAATTTTTTTTATTTATGATATAAACAGAGATACAAAAAAAAAGAGAAGTGGAAAGGACAAATGAGGCCTTTAGTGTCTGTCTTTCTTATCAAACAACTGATAATTAATTTTTGTGGTTCGCTTCCCGTTCTGAGCGATAAAAATTTATTTCAATTATATTGGCTGCTACCACTTCATTTAAATAAATAAGGACGGAGTCTAAATGGCCTCAGATGTCGAAAAAGGCTTTAAAAAAAAAATTAATTTTTAAACAGCCTGAATGTGAAATTTTGTGCATAAGCTCAGTTATTGATAGAAAATTATTAATACAGGAGGAACTCGATTATTAATTGGGATTAGAGATCGTCCGGATAATCAAATACAAATAAAGTGAAAAAAAAAATAAATAAAATTTAAATAATTTAAGTGTAAGATCCTCGTGTTCGGATAATTGAGAATCAGGTTGATTTAGGTCCCGAGAATCGAGTTTTAGATTCCGAGAGCCTCTAGTGGCCAGCAGAAGAAGCTTACCTTTTGATGGCGAAAAAACGCTTTTATTAAAAATAAGAACACAACATATGTTGAATATATTTTGGTAATTAAAATAAAAGCGTGGAGCGCTCACTGAATTTATTTTAATTAACTAAATATATTCAACAATTTTATTTTTAAAATTTTTCTTTATAGCTATTTAATTTGATATATATAAGAATTAGTAAAGAACGAGATCTAATTAATATTTATAAACTCCCAACTGACAACTCTATGAGTGTGGGATCCATTATTAAGAAGCGGATTTGCAAATCGAGTTGACATCTCTCAATCGAACTGAGATGTTTATAGTACATTTATATGTATATGTGTTTGTGTGCGCGTGTATGTGTCATCATGATAAAAGCGCTTTCATGCTTCCCCGAGCGGCACGCGTGTTCAATGTTTATGCATGTCTATTTGTTTCAAAAAAAAAAAAAAAAAAAATGTATTCCATGCACTTCCGGAATAAACTTGTTCTGATTGCAATCTTTCTCTATTTTCACGCTCATTAATTAAAACAAATTAATTTGGCGGGCCCAACACCTAAATAGGAGAGAGGATCTCCGTTCATAAGGATGTATAAATTATTTTTTTATTTCTATTATTATTCGAAAGAAAGTTTACATGACCTACACACATAATAAGTTTTTTTATGTAATGTACGAAGTATTTTTTTTTTTTTTTTTAAAGTTTATTAAAGTAGAAATAATATTCAAACTAGGATACAACAATCTGCTTACATGACACAATTTTAATATAAAATAAAATAATGATATAGTAGGGTAAATTCAATATTTTTGCCATGGAGGATTTTTTTAAGGGAAAGTTCTTAATTAAAGAAATCATTCCTAGTTTATTTTCCATCTGGTGCATCGTGCACTATTGGCACACACTATACCCGGTCCCTGGATGGCCAGGGAGCGAGAGGCCCCTCTTTTCCTCTCGTTAAGGGATTTCCTGTAATATATTTTCTCTCTATTATTATGAACTAATTAGGACCTTTAATTATTGTGTAATTCCTCCACAGCGTATAATTTTAATCCCCCCCCCCGATACAAATTTATTTAAATAAATATGCTTGGATTAGATGTATCTTAATAATTATAAATTCTATATCGTTTCAGATGCCGAAGAGACTTAAAAAAAAATTCACATGATGTATTTATGTTAAGTTTTCATAACGATTAATAACGATAGATAATATATAGAATTAAGATTCATTTTTAATAAAATAAAGAGAATAATATTAAATCATCTATTGAAAGGTAGCGGGTATAAGGACAGGGTTAATAAAATAAATAAAGACCCCTCCACCTTTCGCATATAAAATTTCCATTTGACGATTTACGCGTCTTTTATCTATAAAAAAATTTTAAATACCTACAGTAAATAAGTAAGAAAAAAAAACCTTATTGCTTGTACTCAGTTAAATAGTCAGATTTATGTATATGTTAAACACGGAATCCATTAAAATGGTAAAAAAAAAAAGCATAATTCATGAAAAACGCAAACCCGTTGTACATTTCACGTATACGGGAGAATATTTGTCGAATTCGGCAGCGCTTTCTTTTTTGGAACTCAAATGTCATTCGATAATGGAAAAATAACAAAAAGTAGCCTGAAAATTGGAAACATCACCCATCAAGGTAAACGTTATATTTTAAATTTTTGAATTAATCACCTGAGTCAAATAGATTTATGTATTTTTAAAAAATAATTTTATTACCTATTTTATTTTAAATTAAATATATTTTAAAGCTATATTTTTTTAAAAATCTTATCACTTAATAACCTCTTTTCTTAATCTATCTACGTATTTTAATGTGATATTAATAATTTCCCGTTTTTCGAGCGAGTTTCAGTTAGAGACAGGCCTTGAAAAGTATAAATAAATCCAATATAATAATTCCCAATCAATTGTCAGAAAAAATTAATTAAAAATGCCCCGGAGACTTCAACGTCTGAATGGGAAATGTTTCTTTCTTTCTACCTTGACCTGATCTGGTGATCTGCATATGCAACCCTTTTAAGCCCTGACCTGATCCGATCAGCAAGTTTTGTCTGATCTGCACTGGCTGGTTAATTGCCGGGCCTTTTGATTCAATCAGATAAAATGGAAAAAGACTTTGTTCCAAGTCCGCAACAAAACAAAAATTATAATATGCATATCAACCGTGAACAAAGTATATATGCACATCTTGATTCAACTTATATACAATACAAATATAGACCAACACATAAGAGAGTAGAGAGATAGAAATCGGAGAAACTTTATTATTTTTTAAATGAGAAACGCATCCGGTTAATATATTTAAAAGTTTTAGAAGAAGCGAGTTAAATTTAAATATTCCTTTTTTGGGATTTTATTTATCAAAAGGTGAAAAGTTTTATATTTATTATAATTTATATGAATAAATTATTAATTGCCCAACTGCCAGGGAAAGAGTAAATAAATTTCAAACAAAAAGTGATAGAAATATGAGTTCAAATATCATGTCTCATGGATTGAATAAATTAGTTCGTTTTTGCATGCTGGAAGGTAGCAATCCAAATGACCAACCAGCCCCTAAATTTCTAGAATAAATCCTCAAAAGGGCTGACCAGATATTAATTTCTACTAATTACCAATTATTCGAGAAATCCGTCGATTTGTTGATTTATTTAAAATAAATTAAGTTTATTTATTTTAGTTTAGTTAATTTATAGTTTTGTTTAAAGACACATGAAGCTCTCCACTTTTCTCTTAAAATCGACCAAAAGAAAAGGATGATAGAGTGAGGAAAAATAAAACAATTACAGAAGACTTAGATTAGTAATACTAGTACTGAAGATGACAAAATTAAATTCGGAATTTTATATGTATAATTGTTGAAAAAACCTTCATCCTCATAATCCAGTACTACTATAAAACAATTATTCATATATTCTCGTTCGAACAATCACCCCCTTCCTCAGTATCCAAAATTGTTGAAAATCACACATAAGTGTTGTTATGTTATACATAAAATATTATTTTGAATAAAAATTTTGAGCTCTGATTTTCTCCCCCATTGGGAGTATACAAAATTAATGGTTTTATTCATAATAATATTGCTAAAATATTTTATGTATAACACAATAACGCCGATTGTGATTTTTAATAATTTTTGGTCTTAAGGAAGGACGTAGATTTGAGCCCGAAACGTCGACCTAGAATATAATTGTTTTATTTTTTTCCTGGTTGCCTCTGTTGTCTGTCTCTATTGTTCTAAGTATTTGAACTATACCTTAAATAATTTAAAATTATTATATTTTATTAAGGAAAAAAATTTAATATCATGTAAGGTTTTTGGCATTTGGAAGCTAATACAATTTTCTTGTTCAGAAACTAGTGACCCTTAGATCATGAAGTACCCCTGCTCTAAGGAAATACATCCATAATTTGTTTTTTGATTTGTCGACGCTCTCTTTTCTCCAATTCCAAATGCAAATTGAGAAGGAAAAAAAAGCCGCACCTTTCAGAAGAAAAGAAAGATCTTTGCGGGAAGTACACCTATTCAGGGGGACCAAAGAAAAGCTGACTCATGTCAGAGCATCCTTTCTCAACTTGGCCGAATATTCGATTCATTCATTTACCGTTGTTTGTTAATTAGAGTGGGCTGATTATTTATTATCCCAAGAATGAGGATAATCATTAGAATAATCAATGCAACGAGGGCCTGATTGGGAAAAATCCAATTGAAAATTGAAATTGAGTCTTTTGGCTTTTATTGAGTCGTGTCTTGTATATTAAATAAACAATTAGGACTGCTACAAGATGTAATAATTTTGTTTTTACAATTAACTAGCAAAGAAAACAAAATTTATATTAATTTAAAAAATTCAAATCAAATATTAATTTATTGATAAAGTAATAAATCAATATTATTTGTAAAAAAGACAAAAATATTTTTGTCTAACTCTATAAAATAAACTGATTTGGCCACCACATAACCGATCAGGCCTTCGGTGGTAAGGAAAGTTCATCTAATTGCATCTTTTTTATACCGGCTACACCGTATCATTTCTCTCTAAAGATCCCCCCTCCCCCTATTTCAAAGACTCACAAACAATATAAGAGATTTAAAGGCCAGATGCTAAGTATTTTTATATATTTATTGTATTGTAAAGCGGCCAAAAGTAAAAGCATAAATGGGCTGGAAATATAAACAAAGAAACATGCATATATATATATATATATAGAAATTTTATATTTTTGAATCTAAAGGCCCTTGATATGTAAAGATTAGGTGTATGATGGAGAGGGAGGGTCGAAATTTGGATTTAATAATTTCTCCTATTTGTGTATATATTCCGGATTTATATTACAAAATATTATTTGATATCATCTTCTGAGATTAAAAAAAAAATTTCCTATTAGAGAAATTAATGAAAATATCATCCAAAATTTGAATTAAAAAAAAAAGTAAATAGAAAAGTTTAATTAAATATTTAAAAAAAAAAATCAGGTTAAGTGAGTGTGACGTAATATTGAATAGATCTGCCGCTGTTTTAAAATTAATTAACGAAATTAATTGAATGTTTAATATTAATTTTGGAATATGCGCGAATAAATTTAAAAAAATAAATAAATAAGTAAAAATTATGTAAATTTGTGCAAATGACATTAATGAAAATTGTGATGATTAATTTTAATAGAAAATATGGATATATAACATAAAGGGAATAAAACTCAAGAAATATTTTTAAAATAAAGATTAGTGCAAACTTGATCTTATGTTCGCGTTTATTTCGATGAAAAAATTTGCATATTATTTAAAAGAGTTTGACCCTAACTGGACACTCGATGGTAAAGGCCATGAGGTCGAGGGGTCAACATGACCATAATAGAGACGATGGACAACTTACCTAGCGCCGACAATCACCTGCCCCCGGGATACATCGAAGAGAAGCTGCGAGTAGGTGGTGATGCCCTCCTCGGTGTAGAAATCGGCCGTGGGAAGTAAATCTGCAAAAAAAATAAATAAAGATTAGTGACGTGGCCTGGTTTGAGAATTGGAGTAGTGCAAATTTATAGAATTAAATAGTTCATTGTGGTCAACTGAGTGACCCGTTAGGGAAGAGAGGAATTAAACAAAAAAAATATTTAGGTATGGATCATTGTTATTATAAGTCAATCGTGGTTTTGGTATTTTTTTTTTCAGTCTTCCGGCATCGGAGGCCATTTAGACTCCGTTCTATTTAAATTGGTAACCAATATAATATAAATAAATTTTTGGCGCTCTGAACGGGAAGCGAACGACTGACCTTTGGAATATGAAGCGAGTCCTCTACCCCTACACCAAGGGACAGAGCTTTATTTTTTGTATTGTTAATTTCTAAAATAAACCACGATTAATGCCGTATTTAAAAAAAAAATCAGATTAAATATCGACGTTTCCGGGCGTAAAACTTCCTTCAAGACATTTGTTAATAATATTTCAATAATATACGGTTTTTAGACGATTTTTTTTTTTTTTTAATTAACTTTCAAGGACTTCTATTAAATCATCTTCTGGACGATTAGTCGGCCTTTT
>JAAAKE020009806.1:0-10918 GCA_010014785.2 Anisolabis maritima
AAATTAGATATTTTTTATAAATGAGGCGAGATGCTATTTATTATAAGCAAGTTCATACTTTAAAATTCATACTTTAAACGATTTTAAATATTTAATAAACTAATATATATTATTTTCAGTGTAGGAACTGTGATTATAAACAATTAGCCGATAGTAATTGCATTTATGTAAATAAAATTATGCACGAAATTGAGTAAGTATTAATTAATTACTTTTTCAATCTTTTACCGTTTATTCATTTAAAATTCGTTTTCAGCGAATTAACTCATATAGTATCAGATGTTATATCAGATCCGACATTACCACGTACTGAAGATCATCCTTGTCCAAAATGTAATCATCGTGAAGCTGTATTTTTCCAAGCACAAACCAGAAGAGCTGAAGTAAGTTATTTAGATTCTTAAGACGTATTTTAATTTTCATTTATTTTTATTTATTATTACAGGAAGAAATGCGTCTCTATTATGTTTGTACAAATTCTCATTGCTCACACCGATGGACCGAGTAAATTTTTTTTTTCTAAAGTATTATAAATTAAAAATAAATTTAAAAAAATGTATAGTTTTTATATTTCTATTAATATATGAATGATATTGTAAAAATATATTTTCTCTTAATTATTCATGTCCCAAAAATGTCTTTTCTTGAATTTGGTATATTTTTCATTAATTTCTATTTAATTATATAAATTTTTGTTTTAAGAATAAAAGTTTTTATATTTTTATATCTTTTTATTTTTCGACTCTTAAAAATTTTTTACATCTTTCAGAATTATAATCAAATTTTTTAATATTATTGTTATCCTTCTCTTAGCTCCAATGAAACTTTTCATAGAAGAGAACGAAAACGAATTTTCCGTTTTTCAATTTTGCTCACTAATTCAAAAATTTTATATTTTCATTAGATATCTCTTATAATTTCACTTTAAAAGGGATCAGTAAAGAAATTATTTTTCAAAACAAGTTTGATTTATTGATTTAAAATTAAAGCTTTCAAGACCATATACCATAGCCAAGAGCTAAAGGAAGTGAGATTCGGATTCCAGGCAGTCCGATGAAAGAAAATTGGATGCCAATTGATATAAATAAATACAGGCATGGATTTGACTTTGACGGCGCCATCATTCTCATGAAAGCAGACAACATATGTAAACGTCTGATGATTGAAAAATGCTTCATTAAGACTTATGGGAACAGAGCTCTCAACTTCCAGACAGATTGCATAGATCTCAGTAATTAAGTTGTTATATGTCTATTCTACAAAATGCTGATGGACAGATTGCATAATAAATTGAAATATTCAATTGAATCACTTATGTCTACCAAAAGAATAAAAAATTATAAAATGTAAAAAATTTCCAAGTAATAACTTGTTTATATAAGTATTTTCTTTGCGGTCAAATGAATGATTTAGATTTCGGCTTTTTATATCTATATTATGGGTCAGCGATCTCATTAATTTAGTTGATTTCCAATATTTATTTTGTTTCCTTGTAATTAATAAAAAATTTTCTGTACTGCTTTTTCTTTCAATTTTGGCACCGAAATCTAGCATTGCATTTAAATAGCCCGGAGCAAAAGGGTTAAGCTCGTGTCGAGTCCATTTTCGAATTGCCCCTTTAACAATCAAATTGCCCTCCTGTGGGCGTGGGCCCCACGTTGGGAAACACCGCTCTATATTAGATATATATTTTTGTACATTAAAAATACAACTCTATCTGCAAATCTTTGTCAAATTAATTGAGCCTGGATCCAGTGTAAGTTATTATTTTAAATTTATTTTGTAAAGTTGTAGTAATTTTAATTATTGGTGTTCATTTCAGACTGATGATGTTATTTAATTAAAGCTGAAACATTTCATTTTTTGGGAATTTTATTTCGATAGAGACTATCTTTTTCCTCTTCCTTTCACATATTTTTGATGATCGTAATAATAAAAATATCTATGTCTGGATAATACTTATCGTAATTAATATATATTTGTTTATATGGCCTCATATGCAGAAAAGTCAAAAAAATAGTTTTCATATTTTTAATTTTGTTTAGTTAACGCCTGACTTAGGGCAAATCAGGATTCATGATCAAGTAAGGGTCAGCGGATAGCTTCCCGTCCAAACACCTAAAAACAATCTCAGCCAACTCATGAGGTGAAGTGCAGCCAGGCGAAATTAAATAATACAAATTATTTAAAAAAATTAAATTGTATCATCTGTTTTTTCTGAGATTGAATCAAACATATACTTCAGCATCATATAAAACATTCATTTAAATAAATATGAGATGACAACATCCAGTACATCGAGAATCAGGAAGACAATTTTTTAATGATTTTTAGATGCCAAAATATAGATAACTTTGGCGTTTTGTTTTAAGTCATGTAAGAGGCCTATTGTCAATAATTCAGATAGGAGAGATGGTTAAGACGTCGGGTCAATTAATTTTTTGAATGGGCCAAGTTTGTATCAAATAAACGACGATGAAGTGGCTATATATACAATAGGTTTAATTCAAATTTTTTAAATTTTATTTAATTAATTTAATGTTATTTTTTACCCAAAATGAGAATTAAAATTTGATTGAAATCAATACTTTAGTAAAAAATAGAAATTGTCTTTGAATAAATTAAACCTAATTTAAAAAAATATATAATATATATATATATATTTATATACATAAGGCAATTTCTCTAAAACTAAGAACTAAAATTAGATAAAACAAAAAGGGAGTTATCTATTTTTGGCCTCTAGAACTATTGAAAGAAATTGACATCTCAATTCTTGTTGTATTGGACGTTGTTCCCAAGTGAATCTAAATTCTTAATTGTCGAAAAAGACTTAGAAAAAAAATTGTTTAGATGAATGAAGGTCACAGAATTCAGTAGCCGAAACATTTTATTATTAAAAAAGCTTTTTGTGTACCTTCTTAGTGGGTTCAATACCATTGAAATTTTTAAGGGTCCATGATCAAGTGGTTAAAACACAAGATCATTTCAGCTTTGCTTGTGAAAGCCCTCTTAATTATTATATTATTTCGATGTTTTATTAATTCCAAGTGATTTAGAAAAATAATTTTCTGTTAATTATAAACATTAAAATCTCTCTGGTTGGATACATTGCTGGGCCTCCGGGAAAAAATATATAGGGCTCTAAAATATATATTTTACCTTTTTTATCTAAATTTTTTCTTTTTTTCTCACTTTATTTTTGGATCGGATCACCTCAAACATGCAGTCTCAGGTTAGGACCCGAAAAATGAACTTTTGACCAAGTCCTGATTTCTATATTCTTCCTAGAGGATATAGTGAAGGTTAGAGGAAGATTTTCCGGATTCTCGATTATTTAAGAAATAATTCTTTTTAAGTGCAATATTTGATTTATTTAAAAAATATTAAAATAATTACTCTAGAAAAGTGATAAATGTGTTTAATTCAATCACAATACTACAAAGCGAAGATATATTGTAAGCATGCTAAAAATTATTATATTGAAAATTTATTTATTAGAAAAAAAAGTTTTAAAATAATACTCGATTTTCAGTTTTAAAAAGATAATTCTTAATTTAAATATTTTTTTTTTTTTAAATAATTGAAAAGATGCTTTTTTTTAGATAATGATATATTTGAGGTGAAGAAGAATTAGGTTCAGGCAGCCAAATAAAAGTCTATCTCCAATTCCTTGAAAAAACGAAACATTTCAGATAAATTTTATTTATCCATCTTCGGTCGTGGTTTCTGATGGGAGAGAAATTTTTTTACAATATTATACATCACTATATTCATCTTCATTAATCCGATACATCGTCTTGAATAAACAAAATTATGTATACACCTAGAGACTCAACATTCTCTCACCAGAAACAGCAACTGAAGATGGATAAATAAATTTTACATTTAAAAATAAACGTCTCGTTTTTTCGAAGGACTAGAGATTTGACTTTTATTTGGATACCTATGCCTATTTCCATTTCACCTCAGCTAAATGCAGCCATTTATTATTATTATATATTATATAAACATTGTAAGCGGTTTATTATTTATAAAATATTTTTTTAAATCTAGGTAATAATAATATTTAAATAATGGAGATAAAAAGGTTTATTAATATAGTATTTTAATTGTTAAATATTACCACCATTATTAATAAGGGCATAATAATCAGGATCAGGATAAGCAGGTCGAGTTGCTCCATCCATGATCGTAGCAACTCTGTTTGAAGCTAATAATCTGTGGGCTTGGCCTCCAATATTTGCTCCACATTCATTACATTTACCAAGTTCCATTGCTCCTCCACATTCGGTAATAACATAAATATGGCCGTTTGGACATTGATACCAATGCCCTTGTGATAATCCAAAAGCTTTGACAATAGTATCCCTTTCTTCCTTACTTAACGGGACATTTATATGTTTTGCTATATATTCCAATTCATTAATGACTTGTTTATCAATATCTTGAGTATATAATTTAATAGAATAAAGATTATTTTTTACCCAATTATATTTTCCACTTATTGTACTATTAAGGGAAATAGCTGGAAATTTGATAAACTCAACTAATCTTTGAAATCTTAACAATTCTCTATTGAAATCATTGATTATTTGTTCACTTGATTTGTTTAATTTAATCAATTTCGTAATAATCATTGAAATCTGATGTTTAAGTATATTTTTAACTTCAACATTTTTCCTAACATGATTTATTATTTCTTCAAGAATTTTAATTTTAATTTCGATAATATCGAGATCCATTTTTGATAAGTATTCACGATTCTTGTAGTTTTGGCCATGTGGAAATCTCTTTTTAAAAGAAATAAAAGCATTTTTTATTTCATTAATTAATACTTTATAATCATCATTACCTAAAAAAGTAAAAAAAATTCATTAATTTCTCTTTTTGATGAAATCATAAAGTAAGGTGTACTATTTTATAAAATAAATGACTATAAAAAAATAGGTTCAATTTCAAAATTTTTTCCTTAAACAATTTAAGTTTAAAGAGATAGGTCTCTGTTTTTTATATATTTATCTGTTAATTTTATAAGGTCCAGGATAAAAATGTATGTCAACTAAGTAACATTTCTTTCTACTCCCTACCACTCCGACAATTAAAAACATTCAATCCCTTCCTCCTCTCCCCTTTTTTTTTGTGATATGGAAGCATAAGGTCCAACGCACTTATAATAACCAAGGGTCACATGCAACTATGAAGAACAGGAGTAAGAGAGAGTGAGGACTTTAAAAGGAGTTAAAAAGCTTGTTGAGATTGGATTTAAAAGATAATAAGTTGTAGGGAAAATAGAAGCAGGAAGGTTATTCCAGTCACGGGAGGTCATGGGGAGTCTGGAATTGACTACTAGTAGCAAATTTAATGACTTGAGGATGTTGCGATGGTGACTTGTATTGCGGACAAGGCTGCTTTTTGAGAAATGATGGATTTTTATTGTTTAAGATAAAAAACATTTGTGAGATAGCCATCAATATTTCAGCCGATATGATGGATTTAGGCAGACATAGACCATGGTAATGTCAGTGTCAATGCAAAGACACTTGTTTTGTGATCGAGTGGTTGCAAAGAGACGTCTCCGATCAGTCTCACTGCTTGCCTTTGAATCGCTTCAAGGGGAGAGAGAGCATGCTGAGAAGCCCCTCCCTCTCCACAGATGGGACACATACTCAAGGAATATGATCATTCCAGGAAAGATCCGAAGCACACAGTTTTCATATTGTAATAAAATATATGACAGATTAGGATTCTTTAAAAAGATTTTTGTGGTTGAAATAAAGGGGGGTTTATGGAAAATTCGTATTTTAGAGACCTAGAGTTGTTGTGAAAGGAAATTTCACTTTTTAATTATGAATATTATAAAGAATAACTCATTTATGTCCGATTGAGACCAAAAATTAAACAGTCAAAGGGAGTTAAAATGAAAAAAAGTTTTGCTGAAACAGTAACAATTGCTTTTTTGGGAAGCAAATATTTATAAGTTTCCATTCACACACTCAAACCTGGAAAAATATTTTTTAAACTCAGAAAGTGAAGATTCTTTGAAAATAGGAAGTAAAAATTTTGCATGATTCTCCCTATCGGAGGAGAGTGCGAAGCAACAAAATAAGAATTTCAAACAAATAAAGAAATCCATATTCAATGGAAAAATATTAAGAAAATTTAAAAGATTAATATAAAATAAATATCTAAACATATATATATATATTATTTCTAATATAAAGGAGCGTGATTCAAAATATTTGACAACAGGTTCTTTACGCTCTGTAATGCAAATAAAAACCTGTGAATAACCATTATTTTTGAAGGGAAAAGAAAAAGAAATTGCATAATTAAATTAATTTTAAATTTTTTATTTTAAACCATAATAATAATTTTTAATAATTATAATTGTTGTTTTATAGTCAGGTTGGTTTTTTAATTCCATAAATCTTATTCCCACTTTAAAATTGTTAGGGCAAAAAGATCCCCTTTTCCTTGAGACCTCCTCCAAGAGATTTTACCCTAGCTTCCCGGCATCTAAGAAAGGAGCAACGCCAGGCCCATAACTCCTAATATCTCTACTTCTCTCAGGAATTCTGACAACGGCCGGACTATAATATCAATTTTTATAAAATAAAGAATAAAGTAGTAATAAAATATAAAAAGTAAATCTATTTCAAATTAGATTTCGAAACTGAATGGGTTCATAATTCGTTGAATATGGTATTAGAAATTGAAAAGAAACAGATTCGACGGAAAAGGCTAAATCTCACATTGTATAGAAATATAAAAAAATAAATTACCTCCGATTGTCTCAGGAAGTTTAATTAGTTTTGCTAATAACATTTGTTTTGTGATTTCATTCTCCTTTACATTACCAAAAATTTTATTTTTTACTTGAGCAATACTTTTGTATATATCTTTAATTATATTGGAATATCTCAAGTTTTTCTTTATTGGAGTTTTGCAGAGAGGACAACATTTCAATTGAATTTCCAAAGATTGATTCATCCATGTTTCCAAGCCCGTAACTTCCAAAATATGTTGACAATCTTCCAAAAGAACAAATCTGAAATTTGTATTTAATTTCCGAGAAAAAATTTTATTTAGAATATGAATTATTTAAAATATAAAAATAAAAGAAAAGAAATAAAAATATTCAACCATTTTTACCTTGCATCTGGTTCATCCTCACTTCCAAAAAAGATTGTTTGAACTATATCTTGGTCACAAATTCGACAAAGTTTAGGGCAGGGATCTCCACAAAAACCGATGCATGGATGCCCGCAAGGGAGGTTTTTTTTGCATGGTTCAGTACACGGATCCCTATCGCACTTTTCAAAGCATTTTTTGGTGCATCTTTTATGTTCACAATACCAATTGCATCGTTCCTATAATTATAAAATGATAAATATGGTATGTAATAAATTAAACATATCGAATGAGAAATTTTACTTTGCAAGAAATGCAAGGATCTCCACACTTTTTGGAACATTTAGAATGTATGCATTTATATTGACATTTTTTTTTACAAGGTGGACAAGAAATGCCACAAGGGCTATCACATCTAAAATAAAAAAATAATTGTAATTTTTTAAATTTTATAAAAGTAAGTAAAAGTAAAATTTTATAAAAGTAAGATTTTACTCATGTCCGCAAATAAGAATTCTTCCACATTTTTCTTGACATAATTCATGCATGCGTCCTTGGTAACATTTTCCACAAGTTCCTTTGCAAATATGTTCGCATGAGAGAATAGCGGAGCATGGCTCATTACAAAAAGTAAGAAGCTCATTTTGATCTATGGCTAAAAATATAGATATTTTTTTGTTTTAAAACGTTACGACCTCTGGGGGTAAGTCGCCTTTAGCATGTCCTCTAGTATTGTGAGGATATCCAATTGGGCTCGCTAGATGGCGATGCGAAAAGAAAGGTAAATCCTTGGTATAGAAATTATATTTCTCTCTTATTTATTGGTAGCCACAAGATGTTGTTTTCGCTGGGCCAGAAACTGACTTTGGAGTATCAGCAGCATATCCGCCGAGAAAATGGACGGTTTCTGGTTTAAGTTCGGTGGGAACCAACATGCCCAGTCAAAACAATCATCTCGCAGCGCAATCAGCTATCTTAAATAAATATTCTTTAACTTACATGTATTCAAATGAATAAATTTATTTTTAAAGAATATATATTTTACAATTTTAATCTTGTTACGGACGGGTCCGGCATTCACTTCAACAATAAGAATACAGAATAAAGCAGGGCGGATGAAAGATTTCCTGATTGCCCTAGGCAAAAAAAAATCCTTGCACCCTTTACCAATATCAACTAAATGCACATATATAGCTGAAAATAGCATAGCCATAAAGCCTATCAATTTGAAAGAGAAAAAATTCTTTAATTAAAGAAAAATATTAAATATTATATATTGTAGTTCCGTCCGAACGAATAAAAGAGTGAATAAAAAATGGGGTTTCAATTCAATAATTTACGGGCCAAAATTTATTGAGACGAATCTCATATAAGATTCTTCTGGCTTTTTTTGATTTTCTCAAAATTCACTCTTACGATTTTAATTAAAATTCATATATATCAATATATTTTGGTGATCTTGAAATGAAATGGGCTCAAAAATAGTTTGGGGCCTCCTTCAATCTTGAAAGTTTTTAAGAATTACATACAGGAGAAATGGTTGCTTTAAATTCTATATCTATCTATGTAATGAGTAATAGAGGTTCGTATGTATTGAAAAAGAGCTTTAATTTTTTTGATGAAATTTGTTTGCAAAGAATCGATTGCGCTATATATTTAATTAGGGTGTCCCTTTTTGGAGGAGCCTATTTACGAATGAATTTACAATCTTATATCTAACTGCAAAGGTCTTAGTCTGTTTTTGTTACTTGTTCCCCAATGAGTGACAGTCTTTAAATTTATAGGTAGAGAAAATAAAAACAACCTACAAAAACACAAAGCGTAACTTAAATTTTCAATTATACTACAATTTTTGTCTCTGAAAAGAGCGATTTTAAGAATGTTCTGTAGATATTTTGACAAAAAAATGTAAATTTCATAAATGATAAAATTAAATACCTTGATTATTCAAGTAGCATGGGATTTCTATGTTATGTTGACAATCAGCAGGAAAAGAATAGGGCACTCTAACATTGCATTTTGTAGTGCAAGGATTTGAACAAATCGTTTGGCATTTGTGTCCACAAGGAAGGATTCTTGTGCAGGCATTCCTACAATCTTTTCTGGTTAAGGTTTTATGACAAATTGTTTTAATGGAGTGTCCACATTCATTAATTATTTTTGTGACCTAAAATGCATATGTTGAATTGTATATAAATAAATTTATTTTTAATTTAAATTAAATCAATTAATACCTTTTCTTGACAATTTCCGCATTGATCTGAACAACGATTCTTACATGGATGTCCGCAACTCGGAATTTCTTTTTTGCAACGTTTGGAACAAACAAAATCTTCTGTGTTAATGTCTTTGTAACATTCTACTTTATGCATATGGCCACAAAATCTTGTTTTATCAACGAGATGTTCACAGTTGCCACATTCTTCATAGCAAAGTTTTAAACATTCGTGATTTTTAGTACAATTTTTATTTTTTCGAGCACATGGTTTTTTACAAAGGTACTAAAACAAAAAAAATGTAATATTATTCGTCCAAAAATATTTTTCAAAAGGTTTATTTAATTTTTTTTGATTGAGTAATTACGCAAAATTCTTTATTTCTTAAAATAAAATTTGCTCCTACATCATGTCCATAAAAGTAAGACCACTCACCATATAAACGTTCACAACAATCTAAGTTGGGGAAAGGCTGATTTAGATCAAATGTTAAATTTAAGTCTACTACTTTATATTTTTACAATTTTATAAATAGGAAAATTATTTTATAAAATGGCTTTGGAAATTTATTTTTTTAATATAAAAATCTGATTCCTGCATCATAAAAATAGACTCTGATTAGCTTTGATCTAATCTTTTCAATCTTTATATAAAAATGCCAATAAGCGTGTTTTTTTTACATGTAATTATCTTCACACATTCATACAGTTAAAAATTGAAAAAAAAATAATAATAATAATAATAAGAGTGAATTTAGAAAAAAAAAATTATTTTTGAATTTTAAGGAGGAAATTATCTGAATGACGGATTAGTGGCGATCAAGAAAATTATTATCAAAATCAATAAAAAGAAAAAATAATGTTATATGTTAAAACACCTTTCTTGACATTTTTACATAAAGATGAATAAAATTTTAGAAGAAAACCAATCAGTCTTTTTTTTTTGATGCCGGGAATCAGAATTATATTGAAAACAAATTTCCATTCTCCGTTTGATTATTTATAAATTACCTCTAAATGATGAGGATCATTTAAAACATGGCAATTTCGAAGGCATGCATGTCCACAGGGAAGTCGATCTTCACATTTAAAAGTGCATTCGAAATCCTTCTCATCTATCCAACATGGTTTGTCAACTTGATGATCACAAGCCTTCAACTTTGTCTTCACCAATTCTTTACACTTATAAGGTTCGAGAAATCGATGACATTCAATTTTGGTTACATGGCCACAGACTAACTGACGAGTAACTTTAAAAGCACAAGGCCTGCACTCTTCATGACAGAGCAATGGACAATTGTGATCAAAAAAACATTTTGGAGCAGACCTGAGAAAAAATTGAATTATGAGGAAGATGTATAAATAATTATGAATTACTGTATTTATATATTATTACGGACGGTCCCAAGCCCGGCTGCAAAAGGAGGTGGGTTAGGCGTGGGGCTAACAACCCCACCCCGTAAGAAAAACTTCTATGTTAAAAAACATGGACACAAGCCTCGGATCAGGATGGATACAATAAATACGACCAGGAAACGTACAACGGATATGAGATTAGGAACATGGAAC